>JAHZTW010000008.1:1092105-1106783 GCA_020283515.1 Alliaria petiolata | reverse complement strand
CAAGCCGGAACATCGGTACCACGAACACCCTGCACTTGACTATCACACAGACAAGCCAAGCCGGAACATCGGTATCCCGGGAGCTCCTCGGTCGGTTCACATCTCGGCGGGGTTTCCATCCGAGAGCCGCCAAGTGAGTTCACATCCCGGGCGGGACCATCCATGCCTCACTGCTGGATTCCCGCTATCCCGTCGGATAGCACTCGGCCCTGGGCTGCAATCTCGTCTCTCCGAATCTTCCCATACCCGCAGTCGTTAGCTAAGCATGAGGAACGGGGAACCCCGACCACACCGTCACTAAGTCATGAGGGTTATCACACCACAGCATGACTCCGCCGTATAATGGATCGCACGCCATTATACTTCACACCGCGTTGATCCTCACTTGATCAAACGCCAACACACACCTCCACACAACCTCCAAGAAGTTAGCGCCCTAGAGTGACGGCAAAGCCAGAACTTCTCTAGTCCCAACTCTCGTTTTCGGTTACAAGCCTTACACGCTTGAACCTTGCTCATGCACGTTTAATACAACTCCGCATACATGACTTTCCAGCCATGCAACATGTTTTACCATAAACCGTACACTCGCTCATACGGTGAAGGAACATGCAAGTGGATCAGAGATCCGGCAGTCCTTACACCCTTCACACCACTCGGTAAGGATGATAACATGTCCCACGAACATGCATCAAACCGTTACCTCACCCAACAGGTTTCGCAGCACACAGATCTAACAGATCTGAGGCTAAACCTACACTAAAACGTTAGTATACCCTCGGATCTACACAGATCCGAGCTTCCCTGCAACACACGTTAGCCACACACATGCAGATCTGAGATCTACACTGCGTTACAAACAGCAACCGCGATAGTCCACTTGTACCGGGACTCACCTCGAACTGGACACGGAACTAACCCTCACTACCAAGCGACCTTCCAAAGCTAAGCTCTCTCTCTACTCTACACACACTCACACACTCTTTCTAAGGTTTCCAAAAGGGGTTTAGGAGTGGGAATGAAGAATGAGGGGAAATGGGGTATTTATAGCTAAAAAGTTACCCATGGTAACAAGTTAAAGTGGGTAAAATCTAGCCTCTTCCTTGCTTTAACTCCAAGCCACGTTTTTCCACTATACTCTAGGCTCCATTCATAGCTCCTAGACTAGCCAACTCATCCTTATCCTCAAGCTTAAGGTGGGAGCTTCTTATTGGTCCAAAATTGCTTCCTTTTTCTTCTTTTGTGCATTTTACTCTCTAATACTCCATGTGACGAAATTGGCTGATGGAAAACACCTATTTTGCCCTCCAATTATGCATGAAACTCGGACTCCTTCCTTGGTTGCCAAAGAATTACTCAACCGAACTGTAGTTTTGACGGAAATGGACATAACGGATGGTAACTTCGGATGCATGGGTTTCTTCTTGTTTTCTTCGAGATCTTGGCCATATTATTTGATGAATGAACTCCTCTTAAGCATAGTTGATGTTGCTTAGACCCACGAGTTTTTTGGTTCTTGGCCGAAATAATTCTTCCTCCAACTGACTCATTCCGCAGCTTTTGAACATCTACCGGATTGCGTGAATTTTGTAGGTCTCGGGAGAATTTTTCTTGAGCTAATTATTTTTGCATAGTCTTCCTTAGAGTCTTGGATATCTCCATGCTGAATCCCATAATTTTTAAAATTATGTAGAAGAGTCTCCATAATAGAAGTCTCTGTCCGGGTAATTTAGCTCTTAGACCGGGTTATTACAGTCGGGGTGTTACAAGCTTCATATAACTGCTGATCAGCCGAAGCTGAATAATCAATGAGTGAAACATTTTTTTATTGTGATATCACATCCACACTTTAATCCTTAACGACTGTAGAACCACAAGCTTCAACCAGACCAGCCAGTTCATGCGGAAAAACAGATCGCACAGTCGACCCTCGCAGATAGGCTGAGTGTGGAGAGGCGGCTTTCGAGGTATTATAGAACACATTTTCCTAGTCCCGAGTCTCCTTTTGCACTTCGGCCTACTTCTTGAGATGGAACGGTTCCTTCGATAGATTCTTACTGGAGGAGGCTTCCTTAGGCAACGAGAACTCGCGTGCCCAAATCCACCACAATCCTCACGCTTTAAAGGTAGCCAGAGATAACAAACCAAGTCTGATGGAATGGCGATATCAATTCGGAAGTACAAGTGCGAAGAATGACTGGAAATCGTGGGCTTCAATAGTTTCACCTTCTCTTGTGGGTTTGCATAATATCAAAATTCAGAAGAAACTAGCTTCCTTTCTCTTTAAGTACTTACTTGCAATCATCGGATCTAAAGAAAATCCTAGATTTCTATTTTGAGTCTAGCGATATGGTACGTTGTCTATGTTTTATCAAAAAGAATTATGTTGAGTTAGATCCCTGAAATTATAAAATAGCTGAAAAATCAAAATGACAAGATAAAAGATTTTAAAGCAAACACATACACTAACATAGTTCCCAAATATACTTGAAGATAAGGATGGTTGCTAAGCGATTAAGGAAGATTCAAAAGAAGAGCAAGGAATATGCGATAGATCAGCTGATGGTGTAACATGAAATCTAGTATCCTCCTCAAATGGATTCACCGGAAGAAAAGATAGCATGGAGTGCTCGAGACTTTTAGAATTGTGAAATCCATTTTTTCTTACAAAGACAGAAAAGCTACCACCGGCTGATGGTGCTAACATGAAATCTTGTCTGCCTTTTGGAAATGTGTTTGTGTGTTTGTTTGCTTTAAAACTTTTGATATTACCATTTTGATTTTCCAGCTATTTTTAAAATTTAGATATCTAATTTAAGACTTTTGAAACTGTGAAATCCGTTTGTATCTTATAAAGACAGACAAGCTAGCACCAGATGCTCTATATTATATTTATGTTCTGAAACCAAATGTAAACTTAATATCTTCAGTATAAATTTCTCGATCATTCAAGAATAAAAGTCAGACTTTAAAATATATGTAATATTAATGAATAAAAATGTATTATTAATGAATAAATAAATATAAACCAGCAATGCGAAATTTGCTAAAGGTATTGAAAAACAAATATTCATGCATGAGCTATGTATAACAATGTAACAAATACATAAAGACAAGTATAATAATCTTTAAGTTATAAATATGCCGAATACAAGTCTTTGTTAATATTCAAGATCTCACTAAAAATATTACAAAAAATGAATTACTCTTTTAAAAAATTACATATTTAGAAATAGTCAATAAATTAATAGAGCATTTAAAAACACCCAAATATATCACACTGAAATAGTGGACCATATCGATAATCAATTTATCTTTTAGATCTACTGCACTATAATTTTCTGAAATGTATGTTTTAATTGAAATCATTGACTCAATTATAATTTTAAAATTACCTTGATTAAGCATTCATAATTTTTTCATATATTAGATATATAATGTTAAATTATCAATATATATAAAATAATGTATTAATAAATACAATTGATCGTATATAATTTTTACTTATAGTATATTCACTACAAGAAAACAGCTCTTTTGCGACAACAGTTTGCGACTATTTAACGACTATTAAGCCACAAATATTGCGATAACAAAATATTAGTAGCAAAATAGTCACTTATTAAAGACTACGAGTTATAGTCGCTAATTAGTCGTAAATGTGCGACTACCTTGCGACTACAGGATGGTCGCGAAATATTAGTCGCACATTTACGACTAATTAGCGACTATACATTATGTCGGCAGATTTTGCGACTAATTTGCGACTAAGACAACCTGTAGTTGCAAAATAGTCACAAAACAGTGGTAACCTTCGCCGACATAAAAACCCGGTAAGACACGTTTTCTGCGTTCTCTGGTGGGTGTGTTTCCTTGTAGTGGCTTTGTAGTCGTGTTTTAGTCGCAAATATTTTATATATATACAACCGAGGACCAGCTCTCCTTATATAGAAATCCATCGAGAGAAAAAATAAAACACAGTTTTTTTTTATATAAAAAAGTGATTAAAAGAGGAAGATCTTATTAAAAAAAAGCGAGTGTTTGATAAATAAAATAAAGAGTGATTAAGATTTTTCTTTCGTCATATAATGTCGGGAAATTACAATTATAGTAATTGTCGGGAGTGGATGTATAAGAGGATAGATGAGGAGACGGGAAATTTTTCGGCAGAGTTCATAGGGGGGGGGGGTCGATCAATTTATGACATTTGCAAATAACCAGCCTCTAGCGCAGAGCAATAGGGGTAAGTTTCACTGTCCTTGTAGTGTTTGCAAAGACGTCAAATTTATCTCGGGGAAAAAATTTGGAATCATCTGTATAGTAAAGGATTTATGCCAGATTATTATATTGGGTATAAGCATGGAGAAGAAATCAATATGGATTTAGGAACGAGTTATGTTAATACAACGCAAATTAGTGGGAGTAAAGAAGTGGGTAATGTAGTAGAAGAAAGATATGTAGATATGGTGAATGATGCATTTCGTGATACCGAGCGTTTCGATAACTATCATGAGTATGATAATTATCAGAATGTAGAAGAACCGATACATAACCATTCCCAAAAATTCTACGACTTGTTAGAAGGAGCGAAAAATTCATTATACGATGGTTGTCATGAAGGTAATTCGCAGTTATCCTTAGCTGCTCGAGTCTTGCAAAATAAGACAGATTATAACATGAGTGAAAAGTGCGTGTATTCAATTTGCGATACGTTGACAGAGTATTTACTAGACGGAAACCAGTCAACCGGTTCACATTACGAGACAGAAAAATTGATGCGCAATTTAGGCCTCCCGTATTATACAATTGATGCTTGTATTAACAATTGTATGATCTTCTGGAAAGAGGATGAAAAATGGGATAAGTGTCAGTTTTGTGATGCACCAAGATGGAAGCCTAACAACGGACAACGAAGAACCAAAGTTCCATATAGTCGTATGTGGTATCTACCAATTACTGACAGATTGAAAAGAATGTATCAGAGCGAGAAGACTGCAGCGGCAATGAGATGGCATGCTGAGCACAAAGCAAAGGAGGGAGAAATGTGTCATCCGTCTGATGCAGCAGAGTGGAAATATTTTCAAGACCTACATCTCCGGTTTGCCGAAGAACCACGTAATGTTTATCTTGGATTATGTACAGATGGATTCAATCCTTTTGGCATGTCTCGTAATCATTCTTTGTGGCCTGTGATCTTGACTCCATATAATTTACCCCCTGGTATGTGCATGAATACAGAGTATTTGTTTCTAACAATTCTGAATTCTGGACCAAATCATCCGCGAGCTAGTCTGGATATCTTCCTCCGACCTCTTATTGACGAGTTAAAAGAATTATGGTCTACTGGAGTCGATGCATACGATGTATCCTTAAATCAAAATTTTAATCTGAAAGCAGTGCTTATGTGGACGATAAGCGACTTTCCGGCTTATGGCATGTTATCAGGATGGACGACTCATGGTAAATTATCTTGTCCAATTTGCATGGAAGATACATAATCATTTTATCTCCCTAATGGAAGGAAGACGTGTTGGTTTGATTGTCACCGAAGATTTCTTCCAAAAGATCATACACACTTGAGGAAGAATAAAAAGGACTTCTTGAAAGGAAAACACGCTTTGAATAAGGATCCACCTCGGTCTTTGACAGGTGAGCAAGTTTACTACGAGCGGTTAGATGTTGTTAATCCACCAAAAACAAAAAACTGTGGTGGAAATGGTCATGAAAAGAAGAAGGTTGGCTATGGGAACTGGCATAACTGGCATAAAGAAAGCATATTCTGGGAGCTGCCATACTGGAAGGACCTCAATCTCCGACATAATCTTGATGTGATGCATATAGAGAAGAATTTTTTGACAACATCATGAATACTCTTATGAGTGTGAAAGGTAAATCAAAAGACACAATCATGTCACGAAGGGATATAGAACGATTCTGTTCTCAGCCACACTTACATGTTGATAGTGATGGTAAAGCTCCTTTCCCAACATTCACATTGACAGAAGAAGGCAGAACAAGTTTATTGGAATGTGTGAAACATGGGGTTAAATTCCCAGATGGTTATGCGTCAGACTTAGCTAGTTGTGCTGATATGGTAAACGGAAAGTTTTTAGGCATGAAAAGCCATGATTGCCATGTTTTTATGGAGCGTCTACTACCATTTATCTTTGCAGAACTCCTAGACCGAAACGTCCATCTTGCATTATCAGGTACCAATTACTTATACCTCTATGAAAGATGCAACAATTAAATATACTTCATATCATATTATAGTAACCATTAAATTGCTGTTTGAATATATTTTGTAGGATTTGAAGGATTTTTCCGTGACTTATGTTCGAGAACTTTGCAAAAAAGTCACGTCCAACTTCTAAAACAAAACATAGTTTTAATCATATGCAATTTGGAAAAGATCTTTCCACCATCATTCTTCGACGTGATGGAGCACCTGCCTATACATCTCCCCTACGAAGCTGAACTAGGAGGCCCTGTGCAATATAGGTGGATGTATCCTTTTGAAAGATTTTTCAAGAAGTTGAAAGGAAAAGCAAAGAACAAAAGATATGCGGCAGGATCGATTGTTGAATCATATATCAATGACGAGGTAGCTTATTTCTCAGAGCACTACTTTGCCAAACATATACAAACAAAATCAAGGTAAATGTTAAAATTAATCAAATTTGAAGAGACATGCTATCTATTCTAATGTGAATTATATATTCTAATGTGAATTACTTTTCACTCAATTGGTTAGGATAACAAGATTCGACGAAGGTGAAGTCCCCGTATATCATGTCCCTGAAGTACCAGATATATTTACTCACGTAGGTCGACCAAGTGGGGGAATGCATGAAATATGGCTTTCAGAGAAGGATTATCGATGCGCACATGCATATATTTTACGAAATTGTGATTATTTTCAGCCATTTGAGAGGTATAATTTGGCATGTCTTCACTTACGTTTTACTATAATCCACTATGATGATTTCTCATATGTGTTGGTCTTATACAGTATGTTCGAAGAATATATTTCTGCAAAATATCCAGAACTCTCCGAAAAAGAACCCTCCGCGAAAAGAGCTGACGAATATAGTGCATGGGTGAAAGATTATGTATGTCTAGATAATATTCATATCTATGTATATATTATATATGTATGTATATATATTTCTATATATTTATAATGTATACTTATTTGCAGGTCAATTATTAGAAATCCAACAATACTTTTCCTTCTTGGGTTCTAGAGATAGTGCATGGACCTGTGAATAAGGCCAAAACCTGGCCTATCTATTTCACAAGAGGATATGTGTTTCATACGCAGAATCACGACGAGGGACGAAAGACATGTAACTATGGTGTATGTGTTAAAGGAGAGAATTATACTAATGCATCTGATGAAGCTGAATTTTACGGGACCTTAACTGATATCATACAACTTGAATATGAGGGGATAGTCGGTTTGAAAATCACACTTTTTAAGTGTACATGGTATGATCTTGTTATTGGTAGGGGCACTCGGAGGAGCAATTGTGGCATTGACGTTCGTTCATCAAGAAGATACAATAAATACGAACCATTTATTCTAGGTATGTATACATAAATTTCAATAAATATATATATTTATATGTATATTTATGTATTGATATTTCTATATATTGATATTGCACAGCTTCTCAAGAGGATCAAGTTTGTTACATCCGTACCCATATACAAAGAAACCAAAGTAGTTGTGCCTCAATGTTGTAAATGTGAATCCGAGGGAAAATATTTCAGGAGAATACAAAAATAAGGAACCTATAATTTTCCAACAAGAAAACGATGATGCTGTACTTTTGACTTCAATTGACAATATTGAAGTCGAAAATTTGGTACAAGGAGTAAACCCATTAGATCTCGATTACGATGTTGGAGATGCATAAGATGAAGATGAATTTCAATGTAATGAATCATCCTCTAATGATGATGATAATGAAGAACAAATTTACTAATTTTGGGTAATAAATATTTTTAACTTTGTGTAATGAATTTCAGTTTGTGTAATGAATATTTAAAATTTGTTGGATTGGAAATTTTTTTTTTTTTTTCTAAACAAAACAAAACCCCAAAATTTGATCAAAATTTGGTTCCTACTAAAACCAAAACAAAATCCAAAATTTAATCAAAATTTGTTTTCCCCTTATAACCGAAAACAAAACCCCAAAAACAAAAACAAAACCCCAAAATTTGATCAAAATGTGGTTCCCACTAAAACCAAAACAAAACCCAAAATTTATTCAAAATTTGGTTTTTAAAACCAGATCCAAAACCTGGTTTTCCCATAAAACCAAAATCAAAACCTAAATATTGGGCCTAAACCAAAATTTAGAAAACATCCCGAAAATTTGGGCTTAAAACAAAAAAATTAGCCCCGATTATATTCTCCCCCAAATTCCCCGAACATTCGTCTCCCTTTTCGCCGATGAAGAATGTGATTCTCATAAGCGATTCTCCCTAACTCTGATTCTTCCCTTCTCCCTAACCCCGATTTCTCTCTTATTCTCCCCAAAATCATCTTCTCCCTAACCTTCGCCGATTAAGAACCCTAACCCTCCACTCCCAAATTGATTTCACCAATGGCGAACCGAGGACGAGGCAAGTTTGTACGAGTCGGTTCTCCGAGAGGTGCTCCGAGACTAGCCGCTCCCAATATATCTCAGAGACCAGGAGGATCCACGCCGTCGAGAACTCCCACCCCTCTACCAAGCCAATATAACTTCACGCCATCGTCCCAACCTCCGGTAACCGAGATGCCCCAATCTCAAGTCCCCATCTACTCACCTCAACCACATTTCAGAGACTTTCCTCCGCCCCTACAGATTTTCCACGATTCTCCATCACAACAGCGTGAAATCGGAAACTCGTCCTCATCGCTTCAAAATCAGAACTCTCCTTCGCCTCCACTTCAGCCCTCTCCACCGTCTACACATCATCACTCTCAAGCTCAGAGTAATCAATCTTCGGCAGCTCACAACTTCCATGGTGAAGACGATGATGGAGAACCTCCACATGAGCTGGTTCTCCAAGAAGACCTACAACGTCTTTTGAATTCTATCCTTCTGGTGCCATGCCGTGAAAAATTTACCACCGTGCTATCTCCCGAACCGAAGCCAAACACAACTTGGTATGACTCTTTACCCTTTCTGTTTCTTAATCAGTTTGAGTCTAATTTTTATTGCAATTGAGTATGAGTCGTTTCTGCGATTTATGATTTTGTCTGAGTTTTATTGCAATTGAGTATGAGTCGTATCTGCGATTTATGATTGTGTATGAATTTTATTGCATATGAAAATGATCAAATCTTCTCTGCGTATGTTCTTTAGTCTAAGAATTTTGTAGTCTAACCATCGTTGTGTAGCTTTTAGGAAGAGATATAACGATTGAAATTGAGAGTTTGTTTGCTTCTAAGTATTTGTTTCTCAGTTTACTGCTGTAAGACAATCTTATCATTTTCATGTATCATTTTATTGCTTCTGAAAATGAGTTTTTTTTTATTCTAAGTATATGGTCTCGTTCATGATTTCAATTTTTAACTACTTTTACTTTTTACATATTGTTTCTTTGTTTGAAGGTTTGGTCGTGACAAAGGGTCCTTGGTCCGAGAGATTACTAAAGTCTTTACAAACAAATTTGATGGTCCCTATTATAGCTGGACAGTTGTGCCTCGGGACAGACAAGAAAGATACTTCATTGAGTTCGCGGTAAAGGTTTATCTCCTCTAAATTTCCTATATATGTGTTTCCTTCTATTTTTTCACTAATCAATCTCATGTCTTGGAAATGTAGAAAACACACACGTGGGATCCCTTAATCTCAGGGACAGTTCAAATGCATTTCGAGAAGATATGCAAACGCCGGATGAAGGGCATGGTTAGCACTGTGCGCACAAACCGAAAACGACCAAATTGGATTGACCCCACACTCTGGACAGTGATGACCACCGAGTGGGATACAGAATTAGCAAAAAAAAGGAGCAAAACCTATTCTACTGCTCGTAAGTCTGACCGTAAAGGTCTTGGTCCTCACATACACTTATCTGGCCAGAAGTCGTATCTACAAATCCAACAGGAAATGGTAAGTTACAATTACATATCTTACACTTTCTATATCTTTAACCTCTGCAAATTTAAAGTCTTTTCATTATGTAACATTTCAGGAAGAGGAGTTAGGAAGACCAGTGACTATTGGTGAGGTTTTTATCAAGACCCATACAAAACCGGATGGAACATTTGTTGATGCAAAGGCCAAGAACATCGCTGAAACTTATGACAACAACGTCAAAGCTAAGTTGTCCGAGCTGGAGGCAAATAATTCAGAAACTTTGAATGGTGATCCTCAGCCTCACGATCTCTCCATAGATGAGTACAACGAGCTATTTCTGCTGGTAAATATACATTCTTCACTAACTGGTTTGATTTTTCAGTATGTTATTTATCTTACACAGTCTACATTATATCTTGTTTTCTTTTGGCAGTCCACTTTCAGGGATGAAAGAGGACGTCCTTATGGCTTTGGAAGCCTCAGTCATTCTCATGTTAACGGCAAGCGTAAGGACCCAGGAAGCTCTTCATGCTTTTCAACTCTCGAATAACAACTAGAAGAAGCCAAACGTAAGATAGAAGAGCAAGCTGCTTATAATGCACATCGTGATGCCGAAACTGCTGCCCGTGAAGCAGAGAGTTCCCGACAATTGGCTGAGCAACCAAATGAGATCAAGCGCTTGTCATTGGTGGAGAAGTTCCTCCGTGAAACTAATCCAGAGTTTATAGACTTCATGGCTTCTCAACCGGCTCCATCAAGTGCAGGTTCGACCCCAAACACAGCTCCCTCTCTGCTTTTTAAGACTTAATGTTTTTATGTTTTGGTAACTCCACTGTTGGAGTTTTGATTTGTAGAGAAACAAATTATGTAGACTTAAGTTTTTATGTTTTGGTAACTCTATGGTTGGAGTTTTTTTTGTAAAGAAAATAGTTTGTTGGTAACTCCACAGTATATATACAATTTATTTTGCATTTTATATATTAGTAATTATAATTTCAAATTCGCAGATTTGAGTACCAAAACAATTACCAAATACAAATTTCAATAAACAAATAAGTCACAAAGTAGTCGTATATTAGTCACAAAATAGTTGCACAATAGTGAAAAAATAGTCGCACCTTGTTAACCAATTTACGTGTCAATACTACGTTTAGTCGCTAAATAGTCGTTAAATTTGGTCGCTATATAGTCGGAAGACAGTCACTATATTTTGCGACTAAACAGCGGCTAATTAGCGACAATAATTTAACATGCTTCTTAGTCGCATATTAGTCGCAATTTTACGACTAATATGCGACTACGGGTTTTTGCGACTAAGGATTGGTAACTCTTCTTTTTAGTCGCTAAATAGTCATAAAATATATATTTGCGACCAATAAGCGACTAATTTTGTAGTCATTTTCTAACTGTTTTCTTGTAGTGATTAAACAAATATCCACGCTATTATATTAAACAAAAGTATGTCAACTCAAAACCTAAAATACTGCACATGCCACATTATTTCAACTGATACAGCTGTTTAATTATTTTCTATAATACGTAATTAGTAACTTCATTTTCAAAAAAAAAATATCAAATAAACTATTATGATAGAGTTACATATTAATAGTATTTGTGTATTGTTTTTTACTTTATAGTGTTGTTTACAAGTTTATCTTTGTTATAACAAGACAAAAAAAAAACAAAAACTAATAAATCACAATACCAATACTAAGGAGTTTAGAAATGATGATTGTTATTAAATCCTTGCCAATCCCTATTGATAGCAAATGACGTCGCATCAGCATTACCTTCCTCGAAGGGTGCTTCATTCGGTGGCGGCTCTTGACCGAGACCATCGTTGGTCGTCATAACGTTGTTGCTCCAGTTAAACTGCAAACCACCAATGTTAGTGTTGCTTCGTTCCTCGCGACTCATGAAATCAAAAGGGTATTGTCTTGGTTGACTCATAGTCATGATTGGATTATTGTTCATGTTATGATTGTTTGGTAATGGTTGAGAGACTGAGCCAACCATACCATGTAAAGTTATCACATGTGGACCAGTCGGTTGCATCTCCATATTAGAGTTTACATTGTTGCTGCTTCCTTGGTATGGATGATAACTTCCTTGGTACGGAAGATAACATCTAGGGTTTGGATTTTGATTGTAAGAAACCATTTTCGTCCCGATTTGTTGGTGGATTTGAGAGTTAGGCAGTTCAGAAGGTGGGAAAACCCATTGATCGATCAAATAATGACTACGAGTCTCCCTTAAATCACTAATATTAATTATATTTTGCTCTCTTTCATCATCCATCCTAGCTCTTTCATTGTCCCGACCACCTCCTATCATAAATATGTCATTTATGGTTGTCCTAGGCACCTCAGATTGCGCCTCAAATGGATTCACCGGTGGCTCGGGAAGGGGAGGATGCTGCATGAAATCTAGTTTCCTCCTCAAATGCATGATCTTATCCTTTGAAAAAGATAGCAATTTGTATATCTCATTCAGGTTAAGATCTTCAATTCTACGGTCACCACCTAGTTGCACCATCACCTGATCCATCGCAAATTCCTTGTTTTTATTCTGAATCCTCATCAATTTCTCATGAATCTTTCTTGTCTTCTCCTTCAAGTATGACTCGAGAGTCGTCTCTTTCTTCTTCCTCTCGAATTTTGGCAATGCAAAGAAATCGTCTAGGAGGCCGCGAGCCTCCTCAACAGATGGCCACAGCATTGGCTCAGTCTTGTTAGGACTGAACATGATAAGACACGCTTTCACATCACACAATATCGTTAATTCGCTTATCTTTTTCGCGAGCGCCAACATCTTTTTCTTCAAACTTATTTCTCTTGAGTTTTCATTCGCCATCACTGCAAGTTTTACTTGTTTTCGTGTCATGTTTTGATTTTTGATCTCTCTTTTTCGATTTTTTTTTTTGTTGCTTGTGTGAGAAAATATGTTGTACATGCGTATTTATTTATAGGTTTATAATAGAGAGATAAAGAGAAACATGGTCAATTTATATTTATTGGGAAGTGTAAAAAATAAATAATGCGCCAAAATAAAATATGTAATGAGATATATATTTTATTAGTTATTCTATTTCAAATTTTGGCGCATTATTTAGTTTGGTGAGTCAAAATCAAAATTTGGCAGGTTATTTATTTTGGTGAGTCAATTTTAAATTTTGTCAGATTATTTAATTATGGAACATTATTTGTGTTTATTAATAAATTATTTTGACATTTTGTTTTATTTTTGGTTATGAATTAGTTAATTTTAAATATTAAGTTTTGAAATATTAACAAATATTCATTCTTTTTTCAAAAAGCTATATGATACATTATCAATATCATTTTTATCATATAGAATTTTGAAAACATGTTTTTATTTATTTATAAATTATTTACAGTTTTATTAGATTTTGTAGTTAAATCATTAATTTATTAGAAAACATCAATGATGTGCCAAAATTATTAAGTTTAGCTTCCTTTTTTGTCTTGCCGACATCAGCCAAGCAACACGAGCACTGGCTGCAGATTGAATTCCTTTGCTAACCGCCACCAAGTTTTTCCCAACTGTACTCCATCGGGGTCTTGGAGACTTGTCAGTGGGCATAAAAAATAGTACATTGGTTATTTTAAACTGTAAATAATTTGGACGCGTGATCTTTGAGCTCAGAAGGAGACACCAAGTTTTGCAGATGTGGTTTTGAGAAGCCCTTTGAGTAACCATCTTGTGAAAGGACGTGTTTCTGTCCCTTGATTGCAACCACTTAACTATAAATTTCTGCCTATAAAACTTCTCTCTTCCGCTTTCCTCAAACCATTATTCCTCAAAATATTCCAGCGACATTATCTTTTTCCTGAGCAATAATATAATTTCACTTTCTGCATCCTTCTCAATACCACTGAAGTGATTTCTTTTTAGGCCACGTTGCACCGGCTTGGGTTACTCTAAATACCGCATCAATTTTAATTAATTTGATCCAGAGATATAAGGAAGGTCCCAAGTGTTTACTGTTGGTTATTTGTAACCCGGATGATAAATTATGAACTTGGATAATGATTGAATGGCGCACGAGGATACTTTCCTTAAAGAGTATTTCGACTCTTATTAAGTCTTGGGTTACACGAAATCCCTTGTAGGATAAGACAACCAAAGTTCTCTCTTATTCTAGGCAAAGATACAAGAGACACATTAGAGTTCCAGTGCTTTTATGTGTTTTTTCAAAGATCTTTAATGATCTTTTGGAACAATGAATCTCTCTCTTTCTCTCTTTCTTATTTCTCTGTTTTGTAACTGTTTCTTGTTATTTCTGATTGTAATTTTGGCAATACCCACAACTCCTTTTATAGGAAACCAAAGGTCACCTCGGAAGATTGCAATGGTTAGTCCAAAAGTTATAACCACAAACCCAACAGTTGTAATGATTCATTCAACAGTTGCAATGATTGATAGAGTTGCAATGGTCAGTTACCAACAGTTGCAATGGTTAGTCACCGAAGGTTGTAAACATAAACACAACAGTTGCAATGATTCATTTAAACGGTTGCAAATGTTCATTTAAGCGGTTGCAACAGTTCGTCAACGGTTACAACGATTCACTTAAAT
>JAHZTW010000008.1:1069250-1091706 GCA_020283515.1 Alliaria petiolata | reverse complement strand
AAAAAGTTTCTTTTGATCTTAAGATCTCTGTCCCTTGGTGCGTAATATCCAAGGACAAACTTGAATCCTTGTGTGTAATATCAAGAATTCATCCCTGGTTTATAACAAGCCATCCGCAGCTTGTAGTAAAGCCACTCGATCCATTCATAATCCATCTCTCATCCTTTCCCTCACGCCTCACTTCCTCAAGTCTGAGTTCTCATATAACTTCAAGCTGGTCGAATTCTAGGAGGATCATATTAAGTGGTATCAGAGCCAACCAGCTGCAAGTTAAGTTTTTCCTTCTAACCTACTTTCTGTTCATCTTTACTTGCGCCGCACTAACTAATCTGAAACTAGGAATTATAGATCCTTTAAACTCGAACCCTAAGTTGATTAAGTTGGTGTTTTTGCGTTTCTGGAATCACAAATAAGTGTGCTAGGTTGCAGAAAGAAATCATTCCTGTTACAGCCGCATAGTTTAGTTTTTCCTTTTTTTCCTTTTTTCCTTTTTTCCTTTTTCCTTTTGTTTTAAAATTTAGGTTTTGTTTCTCTGTAGAACTCTTTACTGGTGGATTTGTGTTTATGTTGCAGAGAACATGCCTGGAGCAGAAGATGAAGAAGAAACCAGTAACACTAGGAACAATAAACTCTTGATTGAAGCCATCACTGCTCAAGTAGAAAAATAGCTGAGTACAAAGTTTGAAACACAGTTGGATTCAAAGTTTGAAGCCTTTATGCTAGAGTTTCGGCAAGCCTCAGGCCGTGAGCAGAGGCAAACCCAACCAAGGAGAACTCATGAGTGGCCTGAACAAGACAGAGATGACGCCACTGATAACTACTACAGCAACAAAAGCAATGCATCTCAAAACGGTCAGAGGAGGGGCAATAGGCATGGCAGAGAGGGCAGAGAACGTTTGCAAGACAATCTTGGAGGATTAAAGCTTAAAATCCCTCCCTTACATGGGAAGAATGACCCAGATGCATATCTGGAATGGGAGAAGAAGATTGAACTGGTATTCAATGTGCAGCACTACACAGAGCTCAATAGAGTTAGAGTTGCTGCTACAAAGTTTTATGATTATGCTCTCAGCTGGTGGGATCAGTTAGTCACTACAAGGAGGCGCACTCAGGAGCATCCAGTGGAGACTTGGACAGAGATGAAGAGGATTATGAGGAAGAGATTCATTCCTAGTCATTACCACAGGGAGTTACACCTAAAACTAAGAAGACTTACACAAGGGAGCCGATCTGTTGAGGAGTATTATCAAGAGATGGAGACATTGATGCTGCGAGCCGACATTCTAGAAGAAAGAAAAGCCACAATGTCTAGGTTTCTTGGTGGGTTAAATAGAGAGATTCAAGACAGACTAGAGACTCAACACTATATGGATATAGAAGAGATGCTGCACAAGGCCATTCTGTTTGAGCAGCAAGTAAAGAGGAGAGGTTTTCGAGGTCTAGCTACAATCCAGGAGCAAATGCTAGCAAGTCTAGTTTTCACAGAGAAGAGAAACCAAGTTATTCAAGAGAAATCAAGCAGCCTGTGAATTCCAGAGAAGAAAACAAGCCCTATGCTGCAGTTCAAGATTTCAAGGGCAAAACAGTTGCTGAAGCATCCAGAACTCGTGATGTTAAGTGTTTTAAGTGTCAGGGCAGAGGGCATTATGCTAATGAATGCATTAACAAAAGGGTTATGATTCTGCTTGATAATGGAGAATTTGAGTCAGAAGATGAGAAATCAGAGGCTGAACTGTTTTCAGACGAGTATAAGGAGGAACCGGTCAAAGGGGAATTACTTGTAGCCAGAAGATCTTTAAGTTTGCAGTCAAGTCAAGAGGAGCAAGAACAGAGGGAAAATCTGTTCCATACACGTTGCCTGGTACAAGGGAAGGTCTGCAGCTTGATCATAGATGGAGGCAGCTGCACCAATGTAGCTAGTGACGTGCTGGTCAAGAAGTTGGGGCTAAAAACCAGAAAGCATCCTAAGCCCTACAAGCTTCAGTGGCTCAATAACAGTGGGGAAATGAAAGTAAACAGCCAAGTAGTGGTTCCCTTAGCTATTGGCAAGTATGAGGATGAAGTCCTGTGCGACGTGCTGCCCATGGAAGCAGGGCACATTCTGCTTGGTCGACCTTGGCAATCAGACCGTAGGGTTATTCATGATGGCTATACTAATCGTCACTCCTTTGAGTTCAAGGGCAGAAAGTCTATACTACTCCCCATGACTCCAAACGAGGTATATCTGGATCAATTACATCTGAAACGCAAGGAGGATCAGGTGACAAAACATTCAAACTTCTTTGTTAAATCAAATGTAGTTAAGAAGGCTCTATTTGCAAGGAAACCAATGCTGTTATTTGTGTATAAGGAAGCTCTTATGAGCTTAACTGACCTTGCACCGGTGCTGCCGAGTGAAGTATTCTCTCTTTTGCAGGAGTATGAGGACGTGTTCCCTGAAGAAAATCCAGAGGGATTGCCTCCTATAAGAGGCATTGAGCATCAAATCGATTTTGCCCCTGGAGCAACTCTTCCTAATCGTCCAGCCTACAGAACTAACCCTGTGGAGACAAAGGAGCTGCAGAATCAAGTGGATGAGCTAATGAAAAGGGGGCATATCAGAGAAAGCATGAGCCCCTGCGCCGTCCCTGTTCTGCTTGTACCTAAGAAGGATGGTAGCTGGCGCATGTGTGTGGATTGCAGAGCCATCAATAACATCACGGTGAAGTATCGACACCCTATACCTAGGCTAGATGACATGCTAGATGAGTTACATGGTTCCTGCATCTTCTCTAAGATAGATTTAAAAAGTGGATATCACCAGATTAGGATGAAAGAAGGAGATGAATGGAAAACAGCCTTTAAAACGAAACATGGGCTGTATGAATGGCTAGTTATGCCCTTTGGATTAACAAACGCACCTAGCACTTTTATGAGATTAATGAATCATGCTCTTAGAGCTTTCATAGGCGTGTTTGTTGTAGTTTATTTTGATGACATCCTAGTTTACAGTAAGAGCCTAAATGAGCATGTTGGGCATTTGCAATCTGTTTTAAGTGTGCTTAGAAAGGAAAAGCTCTATGCCAATCTCAAGAAATGCACTCTCTGCACAGATAACCTTGTGTTTCTAGGCTTTGTTGTAAGTGCAGAAGGAGTTAAAGTGGATGCAGAGAAGGTTAAGGCCATCAGCGATTGGCCAAGTCCAAAGACAGTGGGCGAGGTGAGGAGTTTCCATGGCCTTGCTGGGTTCTACAGGAGGTTTGTAAAGGACTTTAGCACGTTGGCAGCCCCCCTCACTGAAGTTATAAAGAAGGACGTGGGCTTTAGATGGGGACAAGCACAGGAAGATGCATTCCAAACCCTTAAAGAGAAGCTTACTCATGCCCCTGTTTTAGCTTTACCAGATTTTCTTAAAACTTTTGAGATAGAATGTGATGCTTCTGGTATAGGCATTGGTGCTGTTTTGATGCAGAATAGGCAGCCCATAGCATTCTTCAGTGAAAAGCTTGGAGGAGCAATGCTGAACTATCCCACTTATGATAAGGAGCTGTATGCTTTGGTGAGAGCATTACAGACGTGGCAGCACTATCTCTGGCCTAAGGAGTTCGTTATACACACTGATCATGAATCCCTTAAACATCTCAAAGGCCAGCAGAAACTCAACAAGAGGCACGCCAGGTGGGTTGAATTCATAGAAACCTTTCCCTATGTCATCAAGTACAAACAAGGTAAGGACAATGTAGTTGCCGATGCATTGTCTCGCAGGTATGTTTTGCTATCTACTCTTGATGCTAAACTCCTAGGTTTCGAACAGCTTAAACACTTATATGAAACTGATTCTGATTTTCAAGAAATTTTTAAGTCTTGTGAAAAGTTTGCTTCAGGGCATTACTTCAGACAGGATGGATTTCTTTTCTTTGACAATCGTTTATGTGTTCCTAACTGCTCTGTTCGAGACTTGTTTATAAGGGAAGCTCACGGTGGAGGCTTGATGGGGCACTTTGGTATTGCTAAAACACTTAAAGTGATGCAGGATCACTTCCATTGGCCTCACATGAAAAGAGATGTTGAGAGAATCTGTGGCAGATGCACAACATGTAAACAAGCTAAGTCTAGGGTCCAACCTCACGGTTTGTATACCCCTCTGCCTATTCCCTCTCATCCCTGGACTGATATATCCATGGATTTTGTGCTTGGATTGCCTAGAACTAGGACTGGAAAGGACTCCATTTTCGTGGTAGTTGATAGGTTCTCTAAAATGGCGCATTTCATTGCTTGTCATAAGACTGATGATGCATCACATGTAGCAGACTTGTTCTTTAGGGAAATCATACGTCTACACGGCATGCCTAGAACTATTGTTTCTGATAGGGATACCAAGTTTCTTAGCTATTTCTGGAAAACATTGTGGTCTAAGCTAGGAACTAAGCTGTTATTTTCAACTACATGTCATCCACAAACTGATGGGCAAACAGAAGTTGTTAATAGAACTCTGGGAACCCTATTGCGTGCTTTAATTAAGAAGAACCTGAAAACTTGGGAAAATTGCTTACCTCACGTTGAGTTTGCATATAATCATGCTATGCATTCTGCTTCTAAGTTTTCTCCATTCCAGATTGTTTATGGTTATAACCCATTATCACCGTTAGATCTAATGCCTTTACCTTTGAGTGAAAGAACTAGCATAGATGGGAAAAGAAAAGCTGACTTGGTAAAACAGATTCATGAGAAAGCCAAGAAAAACATAGAAGAGAAGACCAAGCAGTATGTGAAACAGGCTAACAAAGGGAGGCGTGATATGATTTTTGAAGCTGGCGACCTAGTATGGGTTCATTTGAGGAAGGAGCGGTTTCCTGCTGAGAGGAAGTCTAAGCTAATGCCAAGGATTGATGGTCCTTTCACGGTCACAAGGAGAATCAGTGACAACGCTTATCAGCTGGACCTCCAAGGTAAGTATAATATAAGCTCTAGTTTCAATGTTTCTGATCTTAGTCCTTATGTTGCAGATGAAACGGATTTGAGGTCAAATCCTTCTCAAGTGGGAGAGGATGATGTGATCATGGACACGTCTGGAAGCTGGGAGCGTGGAGAGGAACCTAAGGAACAACTTATGGAGCAGCGTGAACCGGAACCAGAACCTGAGGAGCAGATTGGACCGGAGCTAGGAGGAGATGAAGCTCTGAACGTGCCTGCTGGTCCAATGACGAGATCAAGAACTAAGCTATTCAATCAAGCCATTGAAGGACTTCTGCATCAAACCGACAAGCCAGAAGATCAAGTCCTCAAGAAAGTTTGCCAAGACGTTCTTGTTTTAATTCGAGCTTTATGATTCTAACAATGGGTAAGTGTTGGGTTTATACTCTTTTTCCCTTGTCAAGTTTTGTCCCAATGGGTTTTCTTGACAAGGTTTTTAATGAGGTATTCCCAATACTTTACAAAGGCCCATTTGTTAAAAATCAGAAGCTCTAGCCCAATAATGTTTAAGTGGGCGTTTTTCTTTCTTTTAGGGTTTTGAAGTTTTTCCTTTATAACTCTTATGAAACCAGCTTGCAGAAATCATCTATCATCTTTTATAAAAAGTTTCTTTTGATCTTAAGATCTCTGTCCCTTGGTGCGTAATATCCAAGGACAAACTTGAATCCTTGTGTGTAATATCAAGAATTCATCCCTGGTTTATAACAAGCCATCCGCAGCTTGTAGTAAAGCCACTCGATCCATTCATAATCCATCTCTCATCCTTTCCCTCACGCCTCACTTCCTCAAGTCTGAGTTCTCATATAACTTCAAGCTGGTCGAATTCTAGGAGGATCATATTACTCACACTTTAAAGGCAGCCAGAGATAAGAAACCAAGTATGGGGAAATGGCGATATCAACTCGGAAGTGCAAGTGCGAAGAATGACTGAAAATCGTGGACTTCAACAGTTTCACCTTCCCTAATGGTTTTGCAAAATATCTCGCATCTTCCGGAGAAAAATACAGTAACCCGAAACACTCTAAACCTCACCATTAAAAACTTTTTTCACCTAACCTCGTTGAATCTTGCTTAATTTCCCTTGATCAGAATCACGCTGATTTTAATATTGCTTAGAGAGCTAGTTGACCGAAATTTGGAGTTTAGATAGTAAAATTTTCGAACGGACTAGTATTTAAGGAACTATACTGAGAATTTTCTATGCTATGCTTCAATTGATGTGATTCATTGGATTATGGTTTAGGAGGACAGCCACTGAGATTTGCTAGTTCTCATATTTTCAAACCTCTTTCTGAAGGTTTATCTAAGTTTGTTTGAGGACAAACAAAAAGTTAAGTCTGGGGGAGTTGATAACACCAATATTTTACCCATATAAGCTATCATCAATATCCATTTCAGGTATATTCATTCAGTTTTCAAAGGGTTTCAAGTGATTTTCATGTTTTCCACTTTCAAAAGTCACTTTAGGTATTTCAAGCAAAAATGACGAGTTTTGGAGCAAAACTGGATTTTGGACAGTTTCCGACCACCAGAAGTATCAGATCGGATGGAGACCTTCCACACAGATTCAGCAGCTCAAATTTGGGAGATAGAGAATTGAGTCACGGCCCACGGTGAACTTGTTTTAAGTTGATCTCACGGTTAGATCTTAAGTTATGCCAAAATCATTGGAGACATGTCTTGCTGCCGCGAAGGAGGAATAAGAGGAGAAAGAGCAACGACCAATGGCCCGTGCCGCGAGTCTTCGATGGCGCAGCGAATCCCCTTCTTGACGCGACCAGAACACGTATGAAGAAAGCCCAACTCGAAGCCCATTACACTTGCCCGACACTTTTGTTCGTTTTAAAGCTCGAGTCTTATCTCGCACTTAAAGCCCTATATAAAGAGGAGAAATCTAGTGACCTAGAGACATGTTTTTGACACAACGCCTCACTGAACATTTTCTGCATCTCGAGAGAGAGCAGCCGCCGAGCTCTTCATTTTCGCTCTTCATTTCCTTTGTTCTTAGTTCTTAGGTTTTCAAACTTTGTTCTTTGTTCTTCGTTATTTATTTGCTTTCAATACTTTAAGGGAAAGAATCTCTTGATCCTTAACTTGTTTTTGGAGAAGATTTCGAAACCTCTTTTTCTACTTTAATAAAATCGCACTTTTTCAATTCCATAGGGAGAAGATCTCTTCCTCCATAACTCACTTGCAGAAGATTTCTATACTATCTTTGCACTTTGATAAATCGCATATTTTCATACACAAAACGATGAGTCTCGTTCTCATGAGCGAGTAGTCGTCTAGTTGGGTTTAAAAGGTTTTCAAGGGGATTTAATCATGGATTGACTTTTATAGGTTGTTAGAGGTAGGTTTTCTTATTGATTCTTCGTTTATTTTTGCGTCTAATGCATGTTGCTTCTCCGATCAATTAGCAACTGATATCGGGAATGATAGATCCTTTAACTTGTGGTCTTATCGGTCCAGATCTAGAGTAAACGAGCGGTTGAGTCGTAGGGTGCGATTGCACACCTACGGAGTACCGTGAACGCCTACAAACGGGCGCTAGTATTGCGTGTCTTGTTGCGTCGTGAGGTGCGAATGCACACTCACATAGTAGCGTAGACATCATTGATTAGATCTATTAACGTAGGGTAATCATATTGCATCGTTTCAGTTTAAAGAATCAAGTCGACATAGTCGCTTTCGAACCTAGTCTATTGCTTGTTTGATCCGATCTGTGAACCCCGGAGAATTTCCTTTAGCCTAATGCTTTTTATTCATTGATTTACAACCGTTTTATTTCCGTTTTCCTCATTTGCATACTACGAATCGTAACAAAACAAACCCCCAATTTTTATTTTGGTTTAGAAAAATTAGAATTCTAAGAATTTCGCAAAACAACAATCTCTGTGGATTCGATCCCCTAATATACTACTGTGATAGTTGTACACTTGCAGTTTTCTTTTAGGGGTAAAACTTGAGTAATAACCCCACGCACATCATGGAGTTACAAATTAATATTATTTGTGTATTTTTTATTTTTTTACTTTATAGTGTGTTTACAAGTTTATCTTTGTTATAACAAGACAAAAAAAAGGGCTTCTTAAGGCATATGGATTGTTGTTGTTGTTGTTGTTTATGAGTTAAATTTCTGGTTTTATTTTCAGGTAAAGTCACATCCCTTTTTCGAGAAGTCGACTGGGAGAATCTTGCTTTGCAAAAGGTAAGAACTCGATTGATACACAAATTATGCAATAAATAAATGTTGGTTAACGGATGAAGAAAGTTGTATGATCGAATCGGGTTTTGCGCTATCAAGTCTTCACGAATGTACACAATATGAATGAGGATGAAATGTTCTTTTAAACTTTAGCTGCTTTTCCTTTTCTTGCTTTTTGGCAGGCTGCTTTTGTACCACGGCCCGAGAGTATTAGATGACATGAAATATTTCATATCATGGTTGAGTGAGAAGAGTTGCAGCGATACTGACACTGACAACAAGAGCGAGTCATATCTGAATTCATGAGAAACTAGCATCCTTTTATCTTTAAGTACTTACTTGCAACCATCAGATCTAAAGCAAAGCCTAGATTTCTATGTTGAGTCTAGCGATATGGTACATTGTCTAAGTTTTATCAAAGAGAATGATGTTATATTAGATCTCTGAAATTATAAAATAGCTGGAAAATCAAAAATGACAAGATAAAAGATTTTAAAGCAAACAAACACACAAACATAGTTCCCAAAGATATTTCAAGATACAGACGGTTATTTAAAAATATGTTGTATTTGCGTATTTATTTATAGGTTTATAATAGAGAGATAAGGAGAAACTTGGTCAATTTAAATTTATTGGGATGTGTAAAAAATAAATAACACGGAAAAATAAAATTTGTAATGAAATATTTATTTGGTTAGTTATTCTATTTTAAAATTTGGCGCGTTATTTAGTTTGGTGGGTCAATTTTCAAAATTTGGCAGGTTAATTATTTTGGTGAGTAAATTTTAAATTTTGGCAGATTATTTATTTTTGGCGCATTATTTGTGTATTAATAAATTATTTTGATATTTTATTTTTGGTATTGAATTAGTTAATGTTTAATATCAAGTTTTGAAATACTAACAAGTATTCATTCTTTTTTCAAAAAGTCATATGATGCATTATCAATATCATTTTTATCATATAAAATTTTGAAAACTGTTTTTTATTTATAAATTATTTAACAGTTTTATTAGATTTATTAAATTAAATCATTAATTTATTAGAGAACATCAATGATGTGCCAAAATTAAGATTACCTTCCTTTCTTGTCTTGCCGACATCAGCCAAGCAACACGAGCACCGGCTGCGGATTGAATTCCTTTGCTAACCGTCACCAAATTTTTCCCAACTCTACTCCAAGAACCTATGAAAAACTCAATAGTATATTGGTTATTTCCTCCTCCAAGACCGGCTTTCTCTTGTAGAAAGTTAATGGAACCATGATATGCAGTCACATCGAAGAAGGACTTGAAATACTTGGACGGATGATCTTTGAGCTCAGAAGGAGACATTAATTTTTTCCCATGCTTATCCCTAAGGTAGTAGATGTGGTTTTGAGAAGCCCTTTGAGTAACCATTTTGTGAAAGGACGTGTTTCTGTCCCTTAACTGTAACCACCTAACTCTAAATTTCTGCCTATAAAACTTCCCTTACACTTTCCTCAAAACATTCCAGCGATGTCTAGCACTATGTTCTTCCTGAGCAATGAGTGAGGTAGGAGAATTTACAAGAGTTCTCTGCAAGAAAAGAGCTTCATCTAACTGCTGATCAACCGAAGCTGAATAATCCACGAGTGAACATTTGTGATATCACGTCCACACTTTAATCCCTAACGGGCTGTAGAACCACAAGCTTCAACCAGACCAGCCTGTTCATGCGACAAAACAGATCGCACAGCCGACGCTTGCCGATAGGCTTAGTGTTGAGAGGCGACTTTCTAGGTATTATAAAACACATTTTCCTTGACCTAGTCCCGACTTTGCTTTTGCACTCCGGCCTACTTCTTGATATGGAACGGTTCCTTCGATATATTCTTACTAGAGGAGGCTTCCTTAGGCAATGAGAACTCGCGTGCCCAAATTCACCACTATCCACACACTTTGGAGGCAGCCAGAGATAACTGACGGTAACTTCAAACTCTTTATCATTGTTAAAACCCAATATTAGCTTAGTAGGAAGTTCTTTAAGAAGGTCCACTTCTACTAGGATTTTCGCAACCTCGAATGATATTTTTCTTTTCTGTCTCCAGAGACAGAGAGAGAGCTTTGTAGTCTCCAACACCAGTGGTGTAACACCAGTAGCAATGCGACACAAGCTCTCTTTGTTGAATAGGAGGTAGGGGATCCTACGAATCACCACCATTATCAAGGGGAGGCTTCTTTGGGGTTATTTCGGGAGACCATGGAACAACAAATATTGGGTAATCACTAAATTTTGAAGTGAAAGAGAAACACTAATATCAAAAACAAACAACTAATGTTATTATTTTTCAATATTTTCCTTTTAGGTCAACAATATCTTCTTGATCGGTTTCCCAATCCAAAGAAAAAAATATTTTTTAAGAAAATAACAAATATGGTTTCGGTTGAACGGGTTACAACATTCCCTTTCAACTTCTTTATATTGTTATAAAAACTTATAAAATTTAATAACTAATCCAAGAGAATTTAGAAAATAACATCAAGGCAGCAAACTTAATTGAGAAATCAAACTGGGCGAATACAAAGTTGTTGTTGTTAGAGGTAGAATGAACACATTCCATAAAAGGCTCTCCTCTCATTAATAATAGCCCATAAGATCAGGCCCGCCGAGATCAAGCCGCCTAAAAGAAAAAGAAATATCAAAGATAGAGATAAATCGCCGAGAATGAAGGAAAGGATAATAACAAAAAAGAAAACATCCTTAAGAGAAAAGGAAAGGGAGGAAAAGGAGAACCGACTCGGGGATAGTATAAATAAACGAGGTCCTCATAACTTGAAGACTCTAGAGAACTCAAGAGCAATACCTAACCGCCGCGAGTTGTCTAGACCTAGTTCATACTTTTGTCCTTTGATTCAGCTCAGCAAGACCCTCTTGCCAAGTAAACCTTGTATTCTTCGAGCCTTTGAGCATTAATAAAGACTTGATCTCTTAAACCACAATCTTATATTACTTAGTTTGCCTAGGTGATATTCTGGTTCAACAATTGGCGCCGTCTATGGGGAATAGGGAACAAGTTCTTTACCGTAAGAAGCTCAAGGATGTCACCTCCAGAATGCACCAGCGACCAATCCCCGACACATAACCAGAAAACGATGACCAAGCACCATTGGCACGAGCGGTCAACATGATCATGGGAGGCCTACCCGACTACGAAAACTCTGTCGAGGCCGACAAGGAATACAAAAAAGAAGAAATAGATCTCAGAGAACAACCTCAAGTTCCTAATAGCGGAGCTGCTATTACCTTCACGGCAAGAGACACGGAGGGACTCCATATGCCGCATACCGACCCGCTTGTGGTCGAACTTTACATAAAGGATCGCCAGATGCCGAGAATCCTCGTTGACACCGGCATCACGGCCAATCTAATATTCCGAGAGACGCTCCAGAAGATGGATATCGGCAACAAAGCAATAAACGCAGTCCCAAGGCCCCTCACGGGATTCACAAGCGAGTCTCTCCTTAGCATCGGCACGATTCGACTCCCGATACGTGTGAGTCGAATCGTGCCGGCGGTTTGGTAAGAACAGTGAAGTTCACCATGATCGATAAGCCAGCAATCTACAATGCAATCCTAGGCACACCCTGGACTCACCATGAGGGCAATTGTATCACCGTATCACCAATGCATGAAAATCCCCATCCCGACAGGAATCTTCACTCTGCGAGGTGATCAGCAGATATCCCGCACATGTTTCGCTAAAGAAAGAAAGATGCGAGCTGCCTCCCATATCACCAAAGACCTAAACCGGAACGGGTCATCCAAGTGTGCATCTATGAAGCAAACCCTGAGCGGTGCGTCGGCATCGGAAGCGACCTCGACGACAAAATAAGAGAAGAGCTCATCTAGTTGCTCCGAGAGAACGTTCATCTCTTCGCCTGCTCCATGAAGGATATGAATGGTATCAACCCAAGAATTACATCGCACGTGCTAAACGTGGATCCTACCTTCAAACCAATCAAACAAAAAAGGCGCAAACTCGGGCCCGAAAAAAACAAACCAGTCGCAGATGAGGTAGAAAAACTCCTCGGCGCATGATCGATTGCCGAAGTGAAATTCCTCGAATGGCTAGCTAACCTAGTAGTAGTGAAAAGGAAGAACGGGAAATGGAGAGTGTGCGTCGACTTCACCGACCTGAACAAAGCATGCCCCAAGGATAGCTTCCCACTTCCACACATCGATCGACTTGTAGAATCAACCGCCGGACACCAACTGCTCTCCTTCATGGACGCGTTTTCGGGCTATAATCTAATTTTTATGCATCCCGACGATCAAGAAAAAACAGCATTCATCACTGATCGCGGCACCTACTGTTATAAGGTCATGCCTTTTGGCCTTAAAAATGCAGGAGCTACCTATCAGAAGTTGGTCAATAAGATGTTTGCAAGTCAGCTTGGCAGTACTATGGAAGTATATATCGACGACATGCTAGTAAAATCAGCAATCGCCAGGGACCATGTTGAACATCTCCGACAGTGTTTCGCTACTCTCAACAAGTACGTAATGAAACTTAATCCAACTAAATGTACGTTTGGCGTCACCTCAGGGGAATTCCTTGGATATATAGTAACCCAAAGAGGAATAGAGGCAAACCTGAAATAGATCTCAGCAATACTCGACCTCCTGTCATCAGAGAATACCCGTGAAGTCCAGCGATTGACCGGACGGATCGCGGCACTGAATCGATTCATCTCGCGATCAACAGACAAATACCTTCCGTTTTATCAGTTACTTCGAGGTAACAAACGTTTTGAATGGGATGAAAGATGCGAAGACGCCTGCAACCTACTGAAAGAATACCTGACGACCCCACCGGTCTTGGCGAAACCAGAGGACGGAGAGACCCTCTACCTCTATATCGCCATTTCCACCTCCGCAGTAAGCATAGTTCTATTTCGCGAAGATTGCGGCGAACAGAAACCCATCTTTTACGTCAGCAAAACCCTAGATGGAGCCGAAACGAGGTACCCAACCGTCGAGAAGCTAGCATTCGCCGTGGTGGTTTCAGCCCGGAAGCTGCGGCCGTATTTTCAATCACATACGATAGCGGTACTCACCAACCAACCACTCCGCACCATTCTACACAGCCCGAGCCAATCCGGCCGAATGACCAAATGAGCAGTTGAGCTATCCGAATACGACATCGAATACATGGGCCGAACAACCGCTAAATCACAAGTTCTCGCAGACTTCATTATCGAAATGCCTACTACGCCGAAATGGAAATTACATGCCGATGGGGCTTCATCGAAACAGGGATCGGGCGTCGGTATCAAGTTGGAAACACCTACTTGCGAAATACTGAAACAATTGTTCAAGCTCGGGTTCGCCGCATCCAATAACGAGGCCGAATACAAAGCATTGATCGCAGGACTTCGACTCGCAAAAGGGATAGGGGCTAGGAATGTCCAGACTTTCTGTGACTTTTAACTCGTAGTGGCGATTACGATGCATAAAACGAGCAGATGGATGCTTACCTCAAGCTGGTTCGCTCTCTAACAGAGAAACTCAAGTCGTTCGAACTCACAAAAATACCGCGAGCCGACAATTCCGTCGCCGACGCTCTATCAGCCCTCGCTTCAACAACCGACTCGACACTCCGCTGAACTATCCCAGTCGAGATGATTAACGAGCCAAATATCGAACTCCCCAAAGGAATATGCAACATGATCACTTATCAAGAAGATGAGGACGATGACCCTATGGATGCCGACCTAGAGGAAGAAGCAAATTCTTGGCAGGACGAAATCAAGGCCTTTCTCGACAAAGAGACCGTTCCCCGAGATAGATGGGCGGCTCGGCGCTTGCGTAATAAATGCGCCCACTACTTCTTGACAAAAGGGAACCTCTGTCGATGGACTGCGAACAAGGTCATACTCAGGTACTACAATGAAGAAGAAGCAGGGAATATCATGGTTGAAACTCACGATTGAGCAGGTGGCAACCATTCTGGTGGTCGAGCTCTAGCACTAAAAATCAAGCGACACGCCTTATTCTGGCCAAAGATGATCGGAGACTGCGAAAAGTCCGCCCCCATGTGCAAAGCGTGTCAACAACACGCCCCCCTAATCAGCGCACCCACCGAACTCCTCCAAACAGCCATACTGCCTTACCAATTCATGCGATGGGCTATGAATGTGATCGGCTCTATGCCGAGGTCCCGGCAGCATGAATACATTCTAGTCATGACTGATTACTTCTCTAAATGGGTGGAGGCCGAAGCCTATGTCGTAGTCACAGCTCACGACGTGCAAATTTTTGTCTGGAAAAATATAATATGTCGGCACAGATTACCTCCGAAGTCGTTACTGATAACGGCTCACCCTTCATCGCACATTCCTTCAGAGAATTTTGCAGCTTTTTGAACATTCAGATCAGCTACTCAACACCTCGATACCATCGGGGTAATGACCAGGCCCAGGCAACCAATAAAACAATCATCGACGGGTTGAAGAAAAGACTTGATAAATACAAGGGAGCCGGGGCTGATGACCTCGATGGCGTCATTTGGTCGCATCGTACTACTCCATGAAAATCAACGGGAATGAACCCATTCTCCCTGTCACATGGGTGCGAGGCGCTAGCACCAGCCGAAATGCACGTCACCACTTCTCGCTGAAGCATGATGATAGAAGACTCCAAATTCAACGACGTCAATCTCATGGATAATCTCGATAACCTCGGAGAATTGAAAGATCAAGCATTGCTTCGCTTCGCATGCAAAATTACCACCATCAAGTATCTCGTTACTACAACAAAAAAGTACGCAATCGACACTTCGACCTGCATGACCTTGTCCTCAAAAAAGTCTACGACAAATTTAAAGCCGAAAACGTCAGAAAATTTGGAATCCACTGGGAAGGCGCCTATCGCATCACCAAGATCATCAAACCGGGAGTCTACAGGCTGGAAGAACAAGACGTAACGCTGGTACCACGGGCGTGGAATTCCATGAACTTGAAGAAATACTACGCCTAAAAAAAAAAAAAAAATTATTGATATCTTTGTACTTTGAACTACGAATGGCTTGATCCCATTTCGGGTACGTAGGCAGCCTTGACCAGGTGCAGCTATAACTCAATAAAATTTATAATTCTTTGATTCATGACCAACTCGACGACGGAAAAAGTTTCTATCAACACAGAGACATCGCACCCGATGAAGGCGGTTTATCATCACTCCGAAATTGAGAAAAAAGTACGCAATCGACACTTCGACCTGCATGACCTCGTCCTCAAAAAAGTCTACGACAAAATTAAAGCCGAAAACGCCTTAAAATTTGGAATCCACTGGGAAGGCCCCAATCGCATCACCAAGATCATCAAACCGGGAGTCTACAGGCTGGAAGAACAAGACGAAACACTGGTACCACGAGCGTGGAATTCCATGAACTTGAAGTAATACTACGCCTAAAAAAAAAAAAAAATTATTGATATCTTTTTACTTTGAACTACGAATGGCTTGATCCCATTTCGGGTACGTAGGCAGCCTTGACCAGGTGCAGCTATAACTCAATAAAATTTATAATTCTTTGATTCATGACCAACCGACGACGGAAAAAATTTCTATCAACACAGAGACATCGCACCCGATGAAGGCGGTTTATCATCACTCCTAAATTGAGAACAAAAGCCGAGAAAGAACTTCGCACGATCCTAAGTCATATGAAATGATTTGGGTCGAAGTTCAACTCCAAACATTTTATACAATTCAGAATCGCAAAAGCAACGAGCTAAAAGACTAAAAGCCGAGGTTAAACACTTCGCACGATTCTTAGTCATACAAAAAAATTCGGGATGAAGTTTGACTTCAAAAATTTTGTATAACTAGGAACTCGTTAGCGGTATAAGTCGAGCGAGTAGCTGATAGGGCTCATGTTTTACCCTAATAAAATTACTGCAAGTGCACAACAAATGCAATCGTAGTATAAGGGGTATCGAAATTGATATATCATGGTTTTTACCCGTTTTTAAGCCATGATATAAGTGTTTTTATAGAGTCTTTTGCTAGTTTTGGAGTCTTTTTAGAGTCTTTTGCTAGTTTTGGAGTCTTTTTAGAGTCTTTACAGGATGGAGAGCATTTGGAGCTAAATGGAAGATTATGGAACATTTTGGAGCATTTTGGAGAAGCAGCCGAAGTGATGAAGTCAAGAGGCTGTATTTACGAGCTGAGTGTCGATCGACACCATCAGTGTCGATCGACATTAAAGAAGGTCGGCCAAGTTTCCCCAATTCCATCAGAAAAAGGAAATCACTCAAGTTCTGAAGAATTACAAGTCTGAAACTGGACGAAAAATCCCCTTNCCCTGGACGAAAAATCCCCTTCTATAAATAGTTTTCAGGCATTGTTTAGCCAATTACCTTATCATTATTTTCTGTTTTTTGAGACTTAGAGAGAAATTGATCCTGAGCTTTTAGGGAGACAATTCTAACTCATATGAGCCAGATTTCGAACCCCTGTGTCATTCTCTATTCTTTTATGCAATATTATTCAACCATATTTTGTGTTTGCATAATTATGTCTGAGTAGTTTGCTAGTTAGGTTAGGGTGATTTAGGGTTTGATGAAGAGTTTGTAGAATCATTAGAACTTTAGGGAAATCAATTGGATCTTCACCTTGATTTGAACTTAACTTGATTTTCTGAATTGATCACTTAGAAATCAAACCTTAGGTTATTTAATAGATGCGAGAGCATTATTAGTAACTAGATCTAATCATAGGTGAGCAAAATATCTATTAGCAAAGAGATTTGGTTTAGGTATTTTGTGAACAAATCGAACCTGTTCTTATTGCTTGTCTTAATTGTTTAAATTCGCAAAGAGATTTGGGATTTAGGAATATAGGCATAGATAACTTCTGCAACGAGAGTTGATTGGTTTTAACTTAGTGATTCGAGTTCTAGACTGTTCTTAATAAGTCCCTAATAAACTTAGATTCTGCATTCTTGGATTCAAACCTGATAATTACCCTTACCTAGCGCCTTTGCCTCTGAACTTACATCGCCTTTTAAACTCATTTACTTATTTCTGCATTGCTTTTAGTTTATTTAATATTATTCGTCTAGCATAATCTAAACCTAGAAACCATTAGTATAGCATCTACTTCCCTGAGGATTCGATACCCCTTATACTTCAACTGCATTGCTGTGCAATTGCAGTAGTTGATTATTTGGGTAAAACCTGAGCCCTATCAAGTTTTTGCGCCGTTGCCGGGGAAGTAATAGCTACCTACGGGATCTAGTATTAGGATTGTGTCTAGGTCTTACTTTTATTTTTGTTACTAATTTAGTTTTCTATCTTTTGTCTCAGGTGCATGCCCAGTACCAGAAGCAACAAGGAAGAAGAACTAGTCACTTTGAACCAGGAAATCAACCGTCTCGAACGTACGAACCGCAAGTCTGCACGAGCATCAACCGACACAACAAGCGTCGATCGACACACTACCTTAGTGTCAAACGACACCGTCTGTATCGATCGACACCTTCCGCGGACAGAGATGGTTGAACCTGTGATCATGATACGCAACGAGGCTGGCGACTTTGTTGACCTACAGGGCAACAGAAGGAACGCCCAAGGACAGAGACTTGATGAGGCTGGCGACGTCATAGTCGAACCAGCGATGCAAATCGCCGGTGCATAAGCTGGACGTGGAAGAACACTAGGCGAGTACAACCGCCCAGACCAGTTCTATGCTAATAGAGCCGCGATCCGTCCTCCTGCATTTCAGAGGAATGACTTCGAGCTGAAGCCTGTTTACTACACTTTAGTGGCTCAGCATCCCTTCCATGGTCTTCCTAATGAGCATCCCATGGACCACGTTGAGAGATTCGAGGACCTCACATCAAGCATCAAAGCTAATGGAGTNGAGAATCACAGACTAATGGAGGTGGAGCTTAATTGTGAGATCAAAGAGGTTTCTGGCAACCCTAGGGAATCTTTCAAGAAGACTTATTTCATAGAGTGATTTACACAGAAGACTGGTGTGATGAGCTCTTTTCCATGGGGGCTTTGGTGGTTCTTGTATCCAATGCACGAACCCAAATGTAATGTTTTACTATTTGCTTCCAACTTTTTTTTTCTTTTTATGTAACGAGCAATTGAGATTGGTAACTGCAAACGATTGTTTTAACAAATTTTGATTGATTGCTATAGATTTTGGCTTTGTTAGGCCAAGCTTTGATTCTGTCCAACCTCTTGTGTTTGCACGATTTCAAAATATTAAAAAGTGATATGGATCATATATGTAAAGTATTCATGTTAAGTGAATTTTGGAGAAATCTGAAAACGTTAAGCTGCGGCATGTAGTTAAACGCTGTCATTTAGACGAGCTTGTATTAAAATTACTACTTAAAAGTTTAATAATCTCTGCTACAAAGGAACAAACAAAAGAGCCTAAACCTGCATTTCTTGTGCGGCAAGAGAGCTTTCCTACATTGAACTGATTAAACAAAAGACAAATCTTCTTCACATGTTCTCTCTGCGCTTTACCTATCAGATGACGACGGCGACTTCACACGTGGCAGAGCGTCTTGGGATTTTGAGGAGCTCCTTGGAGATGTCATCATAGTCTATCGAACCATCATGGCTCACATGTAGAGTGAGTTTCTTGAGGATTGTTGAATTCTCCAGGAAGTACTTCACCAGCTCCATTCCTAAAGCATATCCCGAGACTTGGGTTTTGAAATCAAAAAACTCGAGCGACGATGACAGACATTCAGGAACAGATGAACAACTGAATTGAATCATCTCCTTGGATTCCTCATAATCATCCAAGGCCTGGGGAACAAAAAAAAAACAGAGGGTTAAGAAGAGATGAGAAGATAGACAAAATCATCACAGATATGAAAACAAAAAGCTCATTGGGTTGAGCAGATCATCATCACCAGGATAAGTGATTTCAAGTTTGGGCAGCTCTCAAGAAAGGTTGGTAACCAATTCAAATCGGATTCAAAGAGCGTAGCATGCAGACGGGTCAAGGAACGAAACTGAGGCAGCGGTTCTAGTTTGGAATACTCATAAATGACCTGAAACCAAACAGAAAGCATTTGTGGGTTAAGAAACTGTTCAATGATAGAAAATGTACATGGCCAAATAATATTTTGTAGTACCTCGAAAGTGCCTGCATCTGCCGTCATATCCCTGACCCTCGAGATCCCGGGCACAAAACTGCGGATGCGACTTGTCCTGGCTGATTCACTTCCTTCTTGAAAAGACACCGAATTGAAGCTGAGAGAAATTTCTAACTTGGCATTGGACTCCAGATTGTTTACTACAAAGCTATCTGATACTACATCAACGATGCGTAAAAAGCCCAGTAGAGGAGCATCAATCTCAGCTCCCAAAACAGAATGGTAAGCAACAGTTCGTGTAAACTCGAGCTTCTTCAGTGACCGAGAGTGCACCCGATAGAATATTGGATCATTCCTAGCTACGGAAACCTTTAATTTTTCCAAGACAGGGCAGGATGAGACGAGTTTCTCGAAAGAGGCCTCATTGGGATATACTAATCTTATCAGATACATAGTCTTGAGACAAGGCAAGTGAAAAAACAACTCTGCATCAGGCAAGGCCGCCCAATGAAGTTTCAAGAACACCAGTGTCTCACAGGTGAAAAGGCTTCTGGGCATCTCATAAACGAAACCAACAGTTAGATCTAGATGTTGGATCTTCCGCTTCACTGCAGCATCAATCCATGACTTGAGACAAGAGTCATAAGTGACACTATTTACATCGTGGTGCATAACATCTAACCTGACTTTGCGTATGCAAGAAACCCTATTTGAATCGAAAAACCTGTCACAGATACTCACAAAGGCATTGGTATCTTGGATTACGAAGAAGTCTAACTCCAAATCAGGAACCCAAAGCCAGAGACTTGTCCATCTGGTGGATAAAGCACTTGTCTTAACAGCATCCTTTGTGGGAAGATGAGAAAGGATGTGACAGATGAGAGGATCAGGCAACTGGCTTATCCTATCTTCCTTCAACCTCTGACTCGAACCTTGTGAACGAGCCTGTTTCGCTTCTTCCCCTTTCCCAACCATGTATTGATTCTTGAGTGTAGACAGCTATTCTGCGTAACACAAGTTGAAAACGAAAGCTTTAGAGAGAGAGACAAGATTTGGAGGCGCAAGGTATTACCAACACATTGCTTGAGACCAACCTAATCTCGCGAGTCTCCGCCAATTGAATGAGACAAAAAAGAAAAGAAAACCCTAGAATAGTAATCTCAGGTGTACATCCCAAAAGTTCTAGCTCGATAACGAAGATAATGACCGAAAAAGGGTTTAAGTAACGAAAATGGTGGACGAACCTAAATCCGAGCGACGCAGGCGCAGCGAGAGAGATGAAACTTCGTTAAGTTTGAAATTGCAGACTTGATTTGGGAAACCTTGCACAGTCGAGTGAGAGTGAAAGAAAGGGAAGATGGTGTTTCCGGCATTTTGGGCCTATTGAGCTCTGTTTTTAGTCAGCCCGTTAATCCTGCAAAGATGATGTTTCGTTGACTTATCTAGCCTTTGAAGCCCATCCCAAAAATGCTTTAGATATTTTGGTTAACTTTTATCAGTGTTGATTTTTATCAAGTGATGCAAATCAATCAACTTGTGGAACCTATAATTCTGTTACATATATGTATTCAGAAATATTGTATTTTTTATAGGAACACAAGTTGGTCACTGATTCTATATGTGTGTGTGTGTGTCTCTCTGTCTCTCTAGTTTAGTCAGGAAGTTAATCAAGTTGATTTTGGATTCTGACGAGTGTGATAGAGAGATAATACAAGAAGAAGAAATAGCTGGACCTATTAAAACGGAAAGATGATTTTATATATATTTTTTTGGTCAATTTTTTTACCCATATTTATTTTTCTTCCAATATTTAAAAGAATTAAAAAAACAGAAAAAATGCTAAATAACGAAACGCGGCCTCTCGGCTGGATTCACGGCCTCGACGTGATTGACGGTCTCGACGTGACCAACGTTTTCATTTCATTTTTTCCCCCAAGATTTTCTTTTTATAAGTAAAATAATCGGTCTTTTTTCTTTTGTTTTCTTAAACGTCAAAACACATTATTATTATTATTTTATATGTATCTTTGTTAGTGTATTTTTTAACTGCAAATTGTAGTCTAATCATTTGTATTAGTTTTTTTGTGTGTTACAATTTAAATATAAATTCGATAGTGTGTATGTAAGTTGTAAGCGAATGATTTTTGTTTACAAGTATATATATATATATATATATATTAAATTAGAAGCATTTTTATTTTCTATAACAATTTCACTTATAAATTTCAACATCTGTGACAAACTATTCGTGTATGCAAGGTCATTCTCTTTCACGTTTCAACGGCGGTTTGTTTTAAATTAAGAACTAGACAAACTATAATTAATTAATATCATATACTCCTACTGAAATATAGAAGAAAGATTGTATCAGGTTAATGATTTTTGGAAGTGGGTCCAATATTTTCTAATCTTAGGTGGGAAAGCGAATTACTTTTTAACTAATTAAACAAATTGGATATTATGTAATGTCCTTTCCCCGAAAATGACACATATTATCACGTTTGTCCCTAGTGATTTATAGAAGCTAACAACCACATAAAAGAGATAGAACAAATCATAGAAAACTTTAATTGATAACAAATTTACTTTAGTTGATACAAATTATAAGTGTCCAAAATACTAAATAATATCTCCGACTTTCGCCATATGTTACATTTACATATTGATATAAAATTTCCAATCAATTTTTTTATTATCTTAATGGAAGGAAGACGTTGGACCATTGTCATAATTAATGAATCTATTATATAAAAGTAGAATGGCACTCTACTGCTTCTGCCACGTCAGCAGGTGAGAAAGTGCCACATGTCATTCAATATTTAATTTTTAAAAAGTTTTTTATTTAATTTTTAAAAATTTGTTTTGCATCTACCAAGACTCGAACCCACAATCTTATCATTAAAAATCAATCATTTTAACCATTAGGCCATGGTTACTTCTTGCCTATTCTCTCTAAAAATATGTAATATTCGCTCTTTTCTGCAATTTTATACACATTAAATTAGAAGCAGATACCATTGATAGTTTTAAATATTTTATATGTAAATTTAGACTTCAAATTTGAATTTCTGAAGATAGTCAAAATTGCAAATTTCTGATTAGTAAAATAACAAATTTAAATTTATTATATTCATGTTAATATTAATCCATTCATAATTAGTTAAATGGTAAATATATTTTACACCTTAATTTCTTTAATTTCTCCC
>JAHZTW010000008.1:915522-1068159 GCA_020283515.1 Alliaria petiolata | reverse complement strand
GCTCTTACATCTCACCGAGAACGGTGTCTCGTAAATCCAACATCATCAATGAGCTATACCATGAGATAACAGCAACATCTATATATAAGAGCATTAAACCCTGAATAACATATATAAGAAACGAGATGTTTATATCTAATTCCATGCATCTTTTATCCTTGAGAGCTCTCACATGTGTACTCATTTTACCAAAAGACTAGATCGAATAGATCTCCCGAGAACTTCTTATCTCTACGGCCAAACGTACCATCTTAACAGAAATGCTGATGCTCACCGAGAAGAGTTACAAGACTCCTTCTCCTTCTTGCATCAAACTCTTCGCTCTCTCACTCGCGGCTTTTCTAATTTTGGCTTTGTGGTTTGTCACGCAGCTCTCATACAACCATCACGCGACTCTTATGCAGTCTTCAATTCCTCCTACGGTCTGCATGCAACTTTTCTCTTACAGCCAATATACTGTGGGCATGCAGTTTGCGGTTCTTCAATTAAGAAATGAGATAAAATGGAAAAGTAAACCCCGCCAAAAATTAGTATATATTTTATATTAATATTCTAATTTGTAACAGTGGAAAGATGAAATCATGAAATAGAGAAAAAAGTTTTACCTTTATATATATGATATTAACTTGATTAGCTGCAAAGCAATAGAAATGCTGTTTTTTCTTTGTTATATTTTCGGTATTAACAGTCCAACACAGATTGTGATTGTTGTTCATGGGTATAAATTGTAAAATCGCAAAATGATTTCGTCGTTTTAAGGGTTATACCGGCGAATATCTAAATATTTTCGGTTTGTAAAATTGAAATAATCTAATATGATTATTTTTTTTTGCTGAATATCTAATATGAACTTTTACGTTTTCGTTTCTTAACTTTCCTGACTAATAGTCGTGGGGAAAAAAGATAACCTTTTATAATAAAAGTATGTGACAAATTAAAATCGTGCTGTTACGTTGTATATTTGTTCTTTGTGTGTGTAGTTTTTTCCGTTAAGACACAACGTCACACTTGACACTGTCAGTCTGTCACCGTTTTGGTTTCGTATTATGATTTGTTTTGTTAGCGGCACAATCATAATACGCAAATGCAAATTGCAAACGGAGAGAAGCACCTTCGGTTACGGCGCCGTCATCTGTCCACTCCCTTCTTTCAAAAGCCGCGTTTGTGGTTCCACTCAAAATTCGAGTTTATTTAGTTTTGAGTTTTGGGAAATATCCAATTTATTTTATTTTTTTTAATAAAGATTTCATATCTAAATTTATTATCGAGGTGTCAACAATACATATAAGTTTTTTTTTTGCTAATAACAATCAACATATAAGTTTTTTTTTTGACTAAACAATCAACATATAAGTTATATAGATTAGCATAATTTAGAGCATCTATTTTCGAATAAAATAGAGTTTTTAATTTAATCATTATAAATTACTTAAAATGCTGTTTTTAATTAGGGTGAATTTAATATATAGCCTCAGATTACTCAATAATAAAAAATGGAGAATGTAATAATGTAAAATTAGATCCATACACATTACACACAAAATTTGTAATTTTTTACTATCATGATAACTATTCGAATATCACGCTAACTAATATAATATCATGATAACTATTTGATTACTATGCTAACTAATATGACGTTCATTTAACATATTGTAAAGATATCGAGTTAACCCAATTATCATATAATACAAAAATGAAATTACATGTTAAATCTGATATCATATCATAAAATTATTGTGTTAACCTTGTTATCGTGATAACCATAATGCTAGTCTTGTTATCATTTCATGAAAAATATGAGTTATTGATTAGCTAACTTTGTTAACTTAACAAGTTATGCAAAATTATTTCGATAACCACTTATATAACCAATTAAAGTACTGTCGTCCAACAGTGTTACCGTCATCGCCGTCGTTATTATCACCGCCGTTATTGCTGTTACTGCTATCACCTTTATTATTGTCAGATTTTATAAACAAATATTAGAAGGACAAAACATCTTTTTATTATAAATAGTATGAGTTAGATTTGTAGCTTTTTGGTCGGTTAATTATCAGATTATTGAATGTTAAATTTTGTAATTTTTCTTTTAATTAACGTCTAGACTTCATTACTCAAAGTATATACTACTTTTTAGATTGAAAATGTTTGCAGTTATTAGTTTATGTATCAATGAACTCATTTAATATCTCTGAGCCAATACTTTTGTAGCTTGGTTTAGAATTAAAATTTAAAACCATAAATAGATGAGTTGAATTCATTCATTCATCCAAAATAGATTAGTTGGGAACTTGGCAGGTTTGACCTATTTTAACAGTTTTTAACTTGTAAGTTATACCCTCTGCTACCAAATTTATTAAAAGCTTTGTATATTATTTTTACTATATGCTAACGAATGCTAGTTAACTTAGTAGTTGAAACATATTTAAGACAACTTGTTTTCATCATTAATGCAAAACGATCACAATATACAGTTAGGTTTTTTTTTGGGATAAAAGTATAGTTAGGTTTCTACCGGCAACTACTTAAGTTAAGGCAACACTATTATTGAAGAAATCCGGTGCAAGTGACCAGTGGTTAGATCTTTATATTGACAAAGAAATTGAAATGATATTTTGTTTAACGAAATCTAAGTTACTAACATCCCTAGTTGATATCGAATATCATGACTTTAAATCTTGATTTCGGAGAGAAAATGCAATTATCGACACGATACGATCGAGAATGTTCCACAGGAAAAATAAAATTTAAGGATCAAAACAAGAGGTGATGATTTTTTTTGGGAAAAATTGGAAATAAAGGATGTTTTTAGTACTCTCTTGTCTATTTACACTTTTATTTGCAATTGTTGGTGACTTATTCTTTATATTAATTGAAAACCAATTGTATCCTTTTAATTTATTAATTATTTTTTGAATATAATTATAATATATAATATCCTCTTTTGATTATTATCTAAAATCACATGAAAAAGTTGGTTTTAAAATCTTGTAAGATCCGCTTTGGTGGGGCTGAAATTTACCGGAAAAAAAATTATACTTCCTCACCAAAATCGACCTTTAATCAATTCTCTCAAATAGAATTGACACAAATCAATTTGTGGTAAAACAAACAACAAATTCAATAAACTCACCAGATTTATGTAAAATCTATCCAATCCTTTTTGGTTTAGACAATTGATTTTTGCAGAGATCTGAATGAATCATAAACACAGAAATAGAGTTAAGAAACGGCGTGGAAGATGAAGAGAAGAGATGATCTAAAACTCCTAATTCTAAAACTCGCGGAAGACACCTTCTGAATTTCGCAGAACACGTATTATGCAGAATGTAAATTCTACGAAATCGCAGAACACGTACATTATGCAGAATGTAAATTCTACGAAATCGCAGAACACGTACATTATGCAGAATGTATATTCTACGGATTCGCAGAACATATAGAAACTGCAGAAGACACGTTCTAAAATTCGCAGATCATAGAGAATGCGCAGAAGACATCTTCTGAATTTCGCAGAACATATCGAAAAAGATTTGTAAATATTTTTTTATTACGTTTTTGGAAAAATAAAAATTTTCTGTTTCCTTAAATATTTATTTTTTCCTTTTAAGTATTTAAATAAATATTAAAAATAAATTTTACAAATAAATAAAATATTAAATTACATGATTGTGGGAGTAGTTTAGGCACAATTACACCTATTAAAATAAAGGTGTAGATGGACAAGAGAGTATTTAAAACATCTTTTATTTCTAATTTTCCCTTTTTTTTTTCTCATCTGATAATATTAAACATCGAAAGAGTAATACAGTGGTGAAATACAGAATTGAGATACAAAGACTTATTCGTAAGAGGACAAAGACTAAAGCACAAAGCTAGAGAAAAAATGCAAACAAAGGCTAGAAGAACCAAAACGAAAGAAGACCCTGCACTTGAAGACTAAACTCGAGCTTCACCAACACCAGCCGTAGCACTCCGAGAGACAAGAGAAGCGGAGAACCCAATCAACAGACCGCCACCAGACAACAACCATATAAAGAGGTAGATTCTAACCGAACTCAACCAGTAGAACTACAGCAGTGAAGAACTAAACAAGAGGTGATGATAATAAATACATAAATAGTGACCCACAAAATACTACAACAATAGCCAAAAGACATATATTTTCTTATTCTGCTTATCTTTTAGAAAAAGACCTTACAAATAATCAAATTAACAGCTAATACCCGCCCGCCGCGATTTGATGCAACCTCATCAGTACAACAGACAAAAGGAAAATTTAATTAAAAATCATTATTAAACTTCAAAAGTAAAAAAAAACTAATCTTATTATTATTCTTTAATCCTATTAATCTAATTTAATTACTCTCTCTCTCTTTCTCTCTTTCTCTCACACACACAGCTCTCTTTGTGTAGGGTAGGCCCTTGTGAATGGTTTCCTTTGAGTTGAGTTGCTTCTCCTCTGTAAGATGACAGCCTAAACAACCAGCCTGGAAAGAGCTTTAGAGAGAAGAAATTTGCAGAAAGTACCACTTCAAAAGTCTCTGCCTTATCATTTTTTCTTCTCTCTTTGCTCTCTTAGGTTTGATTGATTCCTGTTCGTCCCGAAACAGACATTCTTGAAATTTGGGGTTTTTGTTTCCGCCATGTGAATCCAAACCCAAAGCTTTTCAGAATTTTATCCTCTCTCAATCAAATCCCCCATTCTTCTCTGTCTCTTCAGCTTCTTCAAGTGCCAATCTCGAAACAGCTCTTCTTTCTCCCTTCCAATATCACAAGCAAAATACAAAACTTTGATTCTTTGTGGCATTGGGTTTTCTTTTGTTTATCGATTTGGGTTTTAGGGTTCTTACTAAAAAAAATCCAAGATTTGAGCTGTTGATATCACACAAATGGTGTTCACAAAATCATTTCTTCTTCTTCTTTTGTTCCTCTCTTGTTATACTTCGTCCGCCTTGTTCAATCCGCCGGACAATTACTTGATTTCTTGTGGCTCATCACAGAACATAACCTTCCAAGGCAGAACCTTTGTTCCAGATTCTCTCCACTCGTCTCTCGTGCTCAAAATCGGAAACTCATCCGTAGCAACCAGCTCCAATTCCAGCAACTCGATCTACCAAACCGCTCGCGTTTTCTCCGGTTTAGCTTCGTACAGATTCAAGATCACAGCACTGGGTCGACACTGGATCCGTCTCCATTTCTCGCCAGTGAAGAACTCGACCTGGAACCTAACCTCCGCATCAATCACAGTCGTGACAGACGATTTCGTGCTCCTGAACAGCTTCTCCTTCAAGAACTACAACGGTTCTTACATCTTCAAGGAGTACACAGTCAATGCCACTTCAGATTTCTTGACCTTAACTTTCATCCCTTCAAACAATTCGGTGGCGTTTGTCAACGCGATTGAAGTTGTCTCTGTCCCGGATAACCTCATCCCTGATCAAGCTCTGGCTCTAAACCCTTCGTCTCTGTTCAGTGGTCTCTCTCAGCTCGCGTTTGAAACAGTCTACAGACTGAACATGGGAGGACCGTTGTTGACTTCTGAGAACGACACTTTGGGGAGACAATGGGAGAACGACGCAGAGTATCTCCATGTGAACAGCTCTGTTCTTGTCGTAACAGCGAATCCTTCTTCGATCAAATACTCTGTTTCTGTGACGCAAGACACGGCTCCTAACATGGTTTACGCGACTGCTGACACAATGGGCGAAGCGAATGTAGCGAGCCCGAGTTTTAACGTCACTTGGGTTCTCCCTGTAGATCCAGATTTCAGGTACTTTGTTCGTGTTCATTTCTGCGATATCGTGAGCCAGTCTTTGAACACGCTTGTCTTCAATCTCTATGTGAATGATGATCTTGCTCTTGGAAGTCTTGATCTGTCTACGTTGACTAATGGTCTTAAAGTTCCTTACTTTAAGGATTTTATCTCCAATGCTTCCGTTGAATCCTCCAGCGAGTTAACCGTTAGCGTTGGACCCGATTCGCAAGCTGATATCACCAATGCTACTTTGAATGGGTTAGAGGTTTTGAAGATTAGCAACGAAGTCAAGAGCTTGAGCGGTGTTTCCTCGGTTAAGTCTCTTGTACCTGGAGGATCAGATTCCGAGAAGAAGAAGAAGAAAGAGGTGATCATAGGTTCTGCGGTTGGCGCTGTCACCGTGGTTCTGCTGATTGCGGTTTGTTGCTATTGCTGTTTAGCTGCTTCGAGGAAGAAGCGGTCGACGACTCCTCAAGAAGGCGGTAACGGTAACGGACATCCGTGGCTGCCTTTGCCGTTATATGGACTCTCTCAGACTCTTACCAAATCAACCGCTTCTCACAAGAGCAACACGGCGAGCTGCATTTCGTTAGCCTCTACGCATCTTGGCCGTTGCTTTATGTTCCAAGAAATCATGGACGCTACAAACAAGTTCGACGAGAGCTCGATGCTCGGTGTTGGCGGGTTCGGCCGGGTTTACAAAGGGACTCTAGAGGACGGGACTAAAGTCGCGGTAAAACGAGGAAACCCGAGATCAGAGCAAGGCATGGCCGAGTTCAGGACCGAGATCGAAATGCTGTCAAAGCTAAGGCATCGACATCTCGTCTCGCTCATCGGTTACTGCGACGAGAGGTCAGAGATGATCCTGGTCTACGAGTACATGGCGAATGGACCGTTGAGGAGTCATCTCTACGGAGCTGATCTCCCTCCGTTGTCGTGGAAACAAAGGCTCGAGATTTGCATCGGCGCAGCGAGAGGACTGCACTAACTACACACAGGTGCGTCACAGAGCATCATACACCGAGACGTGAAAACCACGAATATCTTGCTAGACGAGAACCTAGTCGCAAAAGTCGCGGACTTCGGGCTATCGAAAACCGGGCCTTCGCTCGACCAAACCCATGTGAGCACGGCGGTAAAAGGAAGCTTCGGTTATCTCGACCCGGAATACTTCAGGAGGCAGCAGCTGACGGAGAAGTCCGACGTATACTCGTTCGGGGTTGTTCTGATGGAAGTCCTCTGTTGTAGACCGGCTCTAAACCCGGTTTTGCCGAGGGAACAGGTGAACATAGCGGAATGGGCAATGGCTTGGCAGAAAAAGGGACTGCTCGATCAGATCATGGACAGTAACTTAACCGGGAAAGTGAACCAGGCGTCGCTGAAGAAATTCGGGGAAACGGCAGAGAAATGATTGGCGGAGTACGGCGTGGACCGGCCGTCGATGGGAGATGTGATGTGGAACCTGGAGTACGCGTTGCAGCTCGAGGAAACGTCGTCGGCTTTAATGGAGCCTGATGATAATAGCACGAACCATATTCCTGGGATTCCGATGGCGCCAATGGAGCCGTTTGATAACAGTATGAGTATAATCGATAGAGGAGGAGGAGGAGGAGGAGGAGGAGGAGGAGGAGGAAACTCGGGGACAGGGACTGATGATGATGCGGAAGATGCGACCACTAGTGCTGTGTTTTCGCAGCTTGTTCATCCTCGTGGAAGGTAGAAGAAGAAGAAAGAAGAAGATAAACAACATTTGGTGAAAATGCAGAGACAAGACATTGTTTGTTTTGAAAGTTTTACAGAAAGAAAAGATATTTGAAAGACTTTTTTTGGGTTGGATCCAAAATTATTCATTCGGATGATTTATTTCGAAATTGTTAAAACGAGTGTATTTGTTTTGTAATATATAGTGAGTACAAGAATCAAGAATCAGAATGTGATTATATTTTAACTTTTTTCAAGTTTTCTGAATTCATTTATCAAATAATATTTTTTCCTTGATAAAAGTATAACTTATATATTTATACATACAACTGGTTTGCAGAATCTCTCGTTTAGTGAGCCGACGGCGTCATTTAATGTTGTAGGCACATACACGCGCGACACGTTTGAGTGAATAAAAATTACAATTAATAAAAATGCGGTGAGCGTGGATCGAACACGCGACCTTCAGATCTTCAGTCTGACGCTCTCCCAACTGAGCTATCCCCGCTTTTGATGTATTCTCAGAAAGACAGTTACATAATCAAAGAGATTGATTCACAGACGCCATTTCAGTTTCAGATATTGGTTTCACGAGACAGAGATTCGACATTCTATGGTCAGATTTAGTCTTTTTGAAACAATTTTTTTTCTCCTAGTAAAGGTTGTTTATCCTCTGCATTCTTTCATGAACTTATTGATTTGGATTGGTAGATTAAGCCGTGTTTATAGGTATTTATATATCATTGACACTGATTAGGTTAATAAAAATTAGAACACATGGTGGACGATACAACACAGGTAGTAAATATTAAGCAAATACAACATCTTTTTCTTCACGTAAGTAATTATAGTTTGAAAATTCTCCAGCAGAAGCTACTGCTCTCTGGCATTATTCTTCTTTTAATCAAAGCCATGTTTCATATGATTCTTTTTACTTCCTGCAGACGATTCCGTATCCAGAAGACGCTCCACGGGTACAATCCAAAGTCGCATACTCAATCTCTGACTTAACGGAATCAATCTGTGATTCAGAGAAAATGCAAGTTTTGCAGTCGTTGGAGAGAAGAGAAGATGTCTTGAAGCTGTCTTCACCACCAACCACTGGCATCGCGACTCCAGGCTTAGCCGGATTCTGGAAATCCGGTTTGTAGGTTCGTCCCAAGATTCCGTCGACGTTTGGTGAAAGGTTGAAGAACCTGAACTGAACCTCGAGATGTGCGAAACAGTCATCTGATGGTACTTTGTAGCTGTGGATCCTGTCGTCTTCTTTTGTCACCGGAACAACATTGACCATGATCTCGGCTTTGTCTTTGATTGTCACGATCACGCTGTTTCTGGTAGTCACTCTCTCGATCTTGATGTCCTTGTTCGGTGAGTACCTGTTTTTTTAAAACAAAACATATATTGGTTTTCAAGAATCTTGAAAAAACATCGTTTGGAAACTGAATTTTGTATCAAATAAACGCTAACCAGGTGGAGAGAGTTTCTTCCGGGACAGATAGTTCTTGTCCATCGAAAGCGAATTTGAGATGGTCGATTTCGTTGTCCCATGTCGCGGTTTTCGCGGCTTCGAGAGAGAATTTGTGGGAGTTGAAGAGGAATCCGAGAGCTTGGATCCATGTGAAGTCTCTGGCGCGGCCGGCGGGTCTGTGGCCAATGAACCTACCGTTGATCTGAAGGTCAGAGTCAGAGACGAGGCTGAATTCTTCGTTGCTCTTTCCATGGAAGTAGAACACAATGCCGTCTCCTCCAATGAATCTCGGGTCATAACAGGCCGATCCAGGTCTGTTGCAATTCGGTTTCCGCACTATACAAAAACATATATGGTTCATTACTTTGAAAAATGCAGTAAAGTGTAGGCAAAACAAACATGTGTAGAAACTTGTATGACAAGGAATCGAAAAAAACGTACTGCGGCATTGGGATTTGCAGGTTGGTCTATCGCAATCGGCATAGCAGACTTTGTTGTTGGAGTTCATAGCGGTTGTGCTTGGACATTCCTGTGGACACTGAATGTACTTGCGGTAACATCGAGTGTAAGGGTTGCTACAGTAAACTCCAGCTGCCTTGGCTTGCAAGAAACAAGTTGCAGCCACAAGAGAAATGAGCAGCAAAAGGGTTTTTGAGATCTCCATCTTTGTGTCTCTTTTGGTTATTTTGATTAGAGAAGGAGAGAGTTGATTGTGTTGGTGATGATGAGGGTCGAATTGTTGATTGTGAATTTATAGGAGTGAAAAGTCAAATTCTTGCTTAATAAAGGGGCTATTATGTTAATTTATTTATTGAGGTCCATGTTGGGGACGGTGTGCCTTTTGACGAACTTTGCGGTGACACCATCAACAATTGCACTTAAACGTTTTTTTACTTCGTTTCAAAGAAAAAGTATGACTATTTCTCCAATTTAAGCATCGTTTAAGATTAATTTTGTAATGAAGACAAACTGTATGATATAATCCGAGTATTCAATTCTTGATGTGTATAACAAAAGAAGTAATATAAGAAAGCAGAGAGTGATCCACATTTCTCGGTCCTCATAAATAGGATAAACGCATGCACTTCGTTGAGCATGTGTTATATACAATTATAATCTGTGACCTGTTAGGCTGTTATAATCTTTTGATGTTCGTTCACGGTGTTATTCTATCTTTTGTTTGTTTCACGTATCATTCATTCATTCCCTTGAGCTTGAAAATATGCGATTAAATTGATCTTACACTTAAATAAAGTTTTTCTTTTTAAATATCGTAAGATCTATTTTTGAATTTGATATATATAACTTGACAAGACGAGGACTACTTTGAGTAACATGAATTTGCTTGAGAAATTGGATTTTAACCGGCCACATACACAACTATGCTTCTATAACTCCTAAAATCTTGTGAAAGGGTTATTTGTACGTACTATTAAAGTGACTTAGGATTAGCTTACTCAAGAAACTCGTGAACAATAATTATATAACAAAAATAAAAACAAGTCAAACTTGTTATAATTTCATTCATGTCTCAAATATTATATTGACGAATGATAACGAGAGTTTTAAGGATAGAGAGTAGGAACCTGTCGGCCGACGATGTAGTTGAGGAGAGAAGCTGTTCGAGCATTCCATTTAGTTATAAATGTCGTAAAACATCATGATCAGACTTCAAATCCGACCAAGCATAACCTATAGTCTCTGCAAATAGTTAGTTGCATGTAGAAGAAAAAAAACAAGATGCAAAAATGAATATCACTATGAAATTTTACTAGTAATAGTAATCGGAAACCAAAATATTTGATGGTCTCTCGTCTTGTGAAATCGGCAACAAAAAGAGATGTAACGCTTCTGTAATATCTCCTCAACATCTATACTCAAATGGAAACACAAAACGACAAAGAAACACAAGAAACTATAAACGAATCAACAATTTTGATTCTGTTTAAAACCAAAAAAATTTTAAACATTGAGCTCTATGGCTCCAACGTAAGGCACTATGCTAAAAAAGTTGTTAAATAACCCAAGCGTTTACTCGAACACAAGCTGGCATGTCTTTGAACCTCTGGCCACACATTCTAACTCATTCAACATCCCATGTTTCTCCGCAGATTCCGAGGAGAATGTCGCCTTCTTCAAAGAAATCCCGTTTTCTAGGATGTACTTTGCAGCTTCTCTCTCTTGCTCTGTGCCGTTGTACTGTCTCCACTCCAAGATCTCAAGATGGGATGATAAACATTCAGGAACAGAATCCGGTTGGTACCACAGAGCCATCACGCCCTTGTGCGGGGCACAGTGTTTATGAAACTACATGATAGAAAAAATATATATACACACATTGTATAAATTAATGTCAAGAAAGTGGAAACATGTACAATACATAAAGGTAGTAGTAAAGGGTTCAAAAAGAGGAACCCACATACCAATTTGAGCTGGAGAACTCTAAGTCTCGGAGCATCATGGGGTATAAGGGTAAGTAGATTCCACCACTCCACAGAACATGAACATAGCTCTAGATGGTCAAGAGAGAGGAAAGAAGTGCCTATAGTAGGAAACGTAGTCTGCAAGCAATCGAAGCAAAACATTAAGACTACTAAGAGTAATGATTACAATGATACATGACAGAATTAGATCTTTGAAGTACAAGCAAATAAAAAAGCTTTCAAACCTGTGGAGTGACACAACACAGAGAAAGATATTGGGTCGAGGACAGAGATCCTATAAACATAGTCTGGTCACAATAAACAACGTCCACCTTCGCCTTGACCAGCTCGGGCATATTTTCAAACCGTAAATAGTTGCTGAAGCTATCCATCAAGGTAAAGGACCTCAAACAAGGTGCATTAATCACAAACCCTTCAACACGGCTAGGGAGAAAAATCAAAGAAGAATAATCGATAGATAGACTCCTCCAAGGAGAATTATCGATAGATAAGCTCCTCAACGAAGGCACATTGATGTTAAATATCCCAACACGATCAAGGTAGCTTTGTAACACTACTAAATCTTCAAGACGTGGGCATATGCTTAGAAACCTTTCCACAGATTTGTCGCTTGGGAAGTAGACAGACAAAAGGTGGAGACGTTTGAGGCAGACCAAACAAACATTAGTTGGAACATCCGCCAGAGTTAGTTTCTCGAGTACAAGGGTTTCAAGCTTTGAAGATATATACAAGGATTCAGGCAACTCGAAACGAAACGAGTTGTGAAGAATCTCGATTCTCAGCTCTCTCAAAGAGCGAGAACCTGCGATGTGAACCAACTGTTGGATGATCAAATCCCGAGAAAGTGGTGGGTCAAGCCTGAGGTGCAGGCTCTCTATCCTTGAGAATCCGTGAATAAGTACGCAGAACCTGAAAGTAGTAGTAGCTGAGAATTCACAATCATACCTGAATGTATTCACCTCTTTCCAAAGATATCTCCACCGTTTTGACAAGAAACTCGTGGCTACTAAATCTTCACTAGGAAGCCAAGATAAAATCTTCAACAGCAATTCATCTGGAAGCACACTGATTTTATCCATCCTTCCTCTCGTGAATTTTGCTGCCAATTGCCGGATTCGCAGTTTCAAGGAAGAGAACCTAATTTTACCAAAAAAAAAAAAAAAAAAAAAAAAAGGAAGAGAACCTAACTTCAACCGCCGAAAAGTTCACGAAAGATCTAAATGCAGATTCGCGCGATTTTGCTTTCTGTATCGACATAGCAAAACAACTTTGGTTTCTCGATGTGAATCTTTTTCAGTCTTGTAAGAAACCCTCAAGTTTTTCAATCAAGGAAGAAGCCCTAAAAGGTTTTTTAAACAAAGCCACGCCGTTTTGGTGTCAATTTGTTCCTCAATACACTCAAAAGGCTTTTTTATTCTTGCTCGAGAACTATTAAAAGTTTCAAAAAAAAAAAAACAGAAGAAATTGCGGTGAGCGTGGATCGAACACGCGACCTTCAGATCTTCAGTCTGACGCTCTCCCAACTGAGCTATCCCCGCGATGACTACAAAGCTAAAACAACAATATATAGACCAACAAAACTAAAGCACAACAATATCAATAAGCAAAACGGCAAAACCTTATTATGCATGAGAAACCGATTTACATATACTAATAATTTATATTTTTTTTAAATACCAACCAAATTCTTTATGAACATACACTAATAATTTATAGATTTTTTTTGTCGATAATTGTTTTAAAATGTTATTCGATTTAAATTTCCTTATATTTTGGATGCAAATTGAGAAGACAACATTAAAAATTATTGATACTATAGAGAATATTATAGATGACCTCCAGCGAGAATCAAAATTTCAGGAAAAAAAAAACAATAGTCATCTTTTACTAAATTGTCTTAATTATATATGCTTAGATTTAAAATTATGAAATTATTTTATTATTACAACTGTATATTTATATAGCAATTTTTTAAAAACTATACTTATAAATTTTGCTAGTTTTTAAACTGGCACAACTCGGAACCAGTAAAATTTACTATTTTAATGATTATTAATTTATCGAATATTATTTTATAAAATTTTTTTACTGTATATAAGCATGTTCTGAAATGTTTAGAAACAGCTCGTCATTGTTAGGTAAAATAAATTTTAAAACTATATGGATAAATCGTATTTCCACATCGACGATAATCTTTTAAAAATATAAATTAATACTAACATGCCTTTATTAATTTAAAATAAATTAGGATTCGACATGGATCTATAATAAAAAGTCCTTGAAATAAAGAAAGAATCTTAGAAGAAAAGAAAGTAAAAACCCTAAAAGGTTTCTCAGAGATAGCGACGGAAAAGGGAGAAGAAATAAAGGTCACATCCTAATCTTTCCACCTAAGAGACGTGACAAGTGTTTTCAGAAACAAATGTAAGCTCAAAGTTTCTGGAGTGCTGGGAATTTGTGTGACACACATGACACGAAAAAAATAGTAGCTTTGGAACAAGTGATGTGGCACAAGTGAAGGACTTGTACGAAGAATACCAATTAGCCTAACTTGGTAATTTAGAAGATCCATAGCATTGAAAGCGCCTTGGGTGATACTTGACGAATGGAGAAGTATATATAGATTCTAAGGAACTGGGGCTAGGATTAGCCGTTCATGCAATAGAAGCCATCAAGAGGCTAAGAGAGTTTTAGGGTTCTTGGTGAGTGAATACAGTGGGTGATGTGCTGGGTAAATTAAGAACTGGTCAGTGTCAAGTTACAGAAGTAACGTTGAGTCAAACTGATTAAACAAATCTGTAAAGATTGTTCAAGAGATTTCTAATAAAAAGATTTTGTTTTGGCATTTGTTCTTTCTTTCTCCACTATTACATAGTTCTTAGCATCCTTGGTTTTACATTTGGTATCAAAACGGGTCACCTTATATAGATTAACTGATCTATCATTCAGGTTGAGATTTTGAGACTATCATGGATACTATGAAGAAACTTATTGTAGTGCAGAAATCGATTGTGCTAGATGCTGGTAACTTTAGACATTGGAAGGCTCAAATGAGACATATCATACGTGGTATTGATGAAGATGCATGGACTGCTGTTGTTGGAGGTTGAGAAACTCCGATAATTCTCATTAAGAAGAAGAAATCTGAGGATAAATCGGTGCCTCCATTTATCTCCACAGTGCATGAGCCTAAAGAGAAGTGGACTGATGCTGACAAGAATGCTTCAAAGTTCAACTTTAAAGCCATCATTGCAATCTTCTTAGCTGTAGATTTGGATAAGTTTAAAATTATTTAAGGTTGTGAATCTGTTAAAGAAGCTTGAGATACTATGGTGAATCACTTTGAAGGAGACAACAGTGTGAGAAGAACACATATTGATCATCTGACATCTCAGTTCGAAAATCTAAGGATAGGTAATGATGAATATGTAGCAACTTTCACTGCCAAAATTAGTACAATAGCCATTGAAGCCTCTGTGTTGGACAAGAAGTACAAAGAAAAGAAACTGGTTAAGAAACTGCTTCGATGTCTTCCTCTAAAAATTGCTGCTCAAAAAGATGTTTTGAAGTACTCAATGAACACATATGACTTGAGGTTTGATCATCTATGTGGGATACTTAAAGCTAAAGAAATGGAAACCGCTGCAGAAGAATCAGTTGCACCAAAAGGTATAGCTTTCACGGCATAAAGTAAAAATGGAAGAGTTAAGCAGATTCATGAAAATCTAAGTTTAATGGCAAGGAACTTCAACAAAATGTTTAAACGAGTTGAAAAAGGTAAAAACAGAACCTTTTGGAAGTTCTAGAGAAACGATGCAGACAGAGGTCAGCGAAATGATGGGTATCGTTCTAATAGAAAAAGAGATCTTCAGTGTCATGAGTGTGAAGGGTATAGACATTTTCATAATAAAACTGACCAAAAGGAAGGAATTGAAATGTGTTGAGTGTAAGGGATTTGGTCACATTAAGAGCGAGTGTCCAAATTCGTAAAAAGGAAAGGAAAAATCATTAGTGACAATGATTATGATGATGAGGAGGATCAAGATGAGGAGTTGATGCTGAATTTTGTTGCGTTCACTGCTCATGATGGTATTAATGAGTCAAAGTCAGATACTGAATCTGATTAGGAGGATGAATTTTGTTGCGTTCACTGCTTATGAAGGTGAGAGTATTTAAAATTTGCAAGTTGAATAGATTTTAAATACAATTTAAATGAATATTAGAGTTAATTATTTTGTTTTTTCCTTCATATATATTGGTGTGAGATTCTGCAACCATAGAGAAAAATCTTCACGAACTCAAATCAATATACAATTGATAGGCTATGAAAAAAAGTGTAATCACCAACGGATCTTTAGTTCGTGTTGATTAAATGTTTTTTCATAGCCTATCAATTATATATTGATCATTTGAGTTCGTGAAGATTTATTTATATGGTTGCATCACTGCTAAAGTTGGTTGATGAATGATCTTTAGGGATTCAAGCATCGGTTGCATGAGTTCTCGGTCTTCCTTAATTGTGGTGGCGATGATATTGCCAGTTCTTTTTGTTAGCAGTGATGATATACAGTTAGATGATATGGTTAGTGCTTTTGGAAACGACGATAATATGGTTAGTAATGTTCAAAAAAAAAAAAGATAATATGGTTAGTACTTTTTCTGTTTTGTTTATCAAATGCATGCCAATGCAAACGATTGAAATTCTACATATAATTTACAAGTACACAACCAATGAATAGATTTGGTATGTATTTTCAAGTTTCAACAAATTATTTCAAACAAGACGCATAACCTCTTTAATTAACCTTTGAAAGGCGTAAATCGTCTTTGAATATTTATACCATGAATTTTGCCTAATTTGTAGAACAATCATAAGATATAAGCATTGAAAAAAAGAAAGCGATTCGAGAATTAATCAAAATTTTAACTAAAACGCATTTAATTTCAAAGACAACCATTAAAAAAAAAAAAAAAGAGAAAGACAATTTTATTGAGAAGGAATAAGGTGAAGAATTCGAAAATGAAAACCAAAACAATGCATAGAAAACTGAAAAAAAAAACTCAAGGGGAAGAAGAAGAATCACGACCCCAACTCTTAGCTTCAACTTCTTCCGGCTGATCCTCACCATGATCTTCAAGCACCTCTGATTTTGTTGGGGTCATAATATTTTATCTAAACAAAAACATACATTTATAAAAATTAGGTGGGGTACATCCCTCCTTGCTACTTGGCTCTGCCCATGCATAGAATTAAGAATTAATACTAACATGTCATTATTAATTTAAAATAAATTAGGATTTGGCGTATATCTATAAATGAAAAACTCTAAAATAAAAAAAGTAATCCAAAAAAGAAGGAAAACCCGTAAAATCTTATAAGAGATATCGACGAAAAATGGAGAAGAAACAAAGGTCACGGCCTAAGCTTTCCGTCTAAGAGCTTTGGTCAGTGTTTTCACGAGCAAGACCTTCGAGAAAATCATCATTTGATGCTTGCTAAAATTCCAATTTATTGTTATTTTTAATGATATAATCCATAAAATATGATAAAATTAAGAATTAATACTAACATGTCATTATTAATTTAAAATTAATTAGGGTTCGGCGTATATCTATAAATGAAAAAAATTTCTAAAATAAAAAAAGTAATCTAAAAAAAAGAAAAAACCGTAAAATCTTATAAGAGATATCTACGAAAAATGGAGAAGAAACAAAGGTCACGGCCTAAGCTTTCCGTCTAAGAGCTTTGGTCAGTGTTTTCATGAGCAAGACCTTCGAGAAGATCATCATTTGATGCTTGCTAAAATTCCAATTTATTGTTACTTTTAATGATATAATCCATAAAATATGATAAATTAAGAATTAATACTAACATGTCATTATTAATTTAAAATAAATTAGGGTTCGGTGTATATTTATAAATGAAAAAAAAATTCTAAAATAAAGAAGTAATCCAAAAAAAAGAAGGAAAAACCCTAAAATCTTATAAGAGATATCGATGAAAAATGGAGAAGAAACAAAAGTCACGGCCTAAGCTTTCTGTCTAAGAGCTTTGGTCAGTGTCTTCACTAGCAAGACTTTCGAGAAGATCATCATTTGATTTGCTAAAATTCCAATTTATTGTTATTTTTAATGATAAAATCCATAAACTATGCTGAATAAAATATATATATCTTAAAAAAATTGTTAAAATTTGCCGAAACAGTCATATAGAATCTCATTATTACTGGTTTGCCAAGCAAATTAATTACAAATTCGCAAGTTGAAAAGTTTTTCAATATAAGTTAAATTAAAATTGGTTTATTATTTTGTTTTTCCTTCTTATACAGTATATATTGGTGTGAGATTACTCAAATCAATATACAAATGATATGCTATGAAAAAACGTTTAATTACCAACGGATAGGTGAAAAAGTCCTTGACGCAAAAAGTTCTATTATACACATAGACATTTCTTGATCTCTGATTAATGTGAAAAACAAAGTCATCATATTAGTGAACGGAGTTTCTCAATTGAAAACATAGAAGGTATTGCGAACCAGCCAGATTATAGACTTTTAAATTGTCTCCAAGGCATACATAAACAAACGTTATTATTATTAGAGAACTCTTATTTTTAAATTTTATATGAATTTAATATCTTTAAATTTTTTAATTAGCATTAAGTTTTGATTTTTTTTTTTTTACAAAAAAATCCAAAACGTTTTATTGTAAATGCAAGAATATTGTTGTAAACTACATTTTTTGAATTATTTTAACTACACTTGTGTATGAAGGCATTTGTCAAAGTTCTCGCGTGGTGGCGATGATCAGTTCTCTTTGTTAGCAGTGATGATAGAGTTAGATGATATGGTTAGTGTTTTTGGAAACGACGATAATTAAAATGGTTCGTACTTTTTATCTGTTTTGTTTGTCAAACTGCAATTGAAACGATTGAAATTCTACATATATATATTTAGTTTACAAGTAAACAACCAATGAATAGATTTGGTATGTCTTTTCTAATTTCAACAAAGGAATTCAAACAGAATGCAGAACCTCTTTAACCTTTGAAAGGTGAAATTCACCTTTGAATAGTTAAACCATGACTTTTGAATTTTGCAGAATTTTCCAGAACAACCATGAGATATAGGCATTAAAAAAAGAAGAAATCGATTCAGGAATTAATTAAAACTTTAACTAAACTCAGTTCAAAGACAACAAAGAAAAAAAAGAGAGAGACAATTTTATTAAGAAGGAATGAGTTGAAGTAAGGCCTCAAATAGTTATGAGATACCTCGAAAATGAAAACCAAATACTAAACAATGCATAGAAAACTGAAAAATAACTCCAGGGGAAGAAGAAGAATCACGACCCCAACTCTTAGCTTCAACTTCTTCCTGCTGATCCTCACCATGATCTTCAAGCACCCTTGATTTTGTTTTTCCCCTTTGAGATGAGCTTCTTCAAGAAACTAGAGCCCGGAGCATTCACATCATTAGAAACACTGGTGGTTGGAGGAGGAGGAGGAGGAGGAAGAGGAAGAGGATGAGGATGAAGAAGAGGAACGGTTCTAGTGATTGAATCATTAGAAACATTAGTGGTTGGAGGAGGAGGAGGAAGAGGATAGACAGGAAGAGGAAGAGGAACGGTTCTAGTGATTGAATCATTAGAAACATTGGTGGTTGGAGGAGGAGGAGGAGGAAGAGGATAAAGAGGGTGAGGAAGAGGAACGGTTCTAGTGATTGAATCATTAGAAACACTAGTGGTTGGAGGAGGAGGAAGAGGATAAAGAGGGTGAGAAAGAGGAACGCTTCCAGTGATTGAATCAAGCATGTTAGAGCTGTGAGAATGGTACCGAGACACACGAGGACACAAGGGCATGTTCAGGTCCGTGGTTCCTCTTCTAGTAGTGACTCCGCCATTCAACGATGGGTGAACGCTTCTGTTATTGTTGCTGACTCCTATGGACTTAGCAATAGAGAGATGACGTGATGATAAACCATGTGAGCTTTTGTTGTTGTTGCTTCTTCCTGGTGGAGCAAGAGAGAGCTCAAGTGATAAACCATGTGGTTTATAGCTGTAAGATGGCAATGGATCTCTTGAAGAAGAACCATAGCTAGTGTCCCAGATGAATGAACGGTATGGATGATCCACGGATTCGCCATTGAACGACGGGAAAGTGGTTCTTCTAACGCTGATGCCAAGATACTTATCATTTGATAAAGCATCTTTTGAAGACGTGCCTTGGTCAGAGTTATGACGCTTCGTCGAAAAAGCTTGTCGAGGACGAGAGCTTGGATTCATCTTCTTCAGGCGCCTCTCAAATTCTTTGTCATCCTCGTGGGCTCTTTGGTGTTTGCGTAGGGAGTAATAAGTTGAGAAGATTCTGTCGCAGATGTTGCAATAAAGGAGAATAGGACCCCTCGGTGAATATTTTTTCATCATATTGTTTTCTGCTCGGACAACACCTAATCCGACACTAGGTCTCTCAATGGTCGTCTTTTCAGAGACAACCTCAGTGATCGCCTTTTCAGACACAACCTCTTGAGGAGATCCTTGTCTCGGATTGCTCATTGTCCTCCTCTCTTCCACGTCCACAACAATGGCTTTGAGTTTCTGATCAGGTTTGGGTGTGGAGGAGTTTGAAGAAGACATAGCTTGAACGCCTAATCCGCAACTAGGCTTCTCAGTGGTCGCCCTTTCAAAGACAACCTCAGTGATCGTCCTTTCAGAGACAACCTCAGTGATCATCTTTTCAGATACAACCTCTTGAGGAGAGGCTTGGTTCAGATTGTTCGTTGTCCTCCTCTCCTCCACGTCCACAACAATAGCTTTGAGTTTCTGATCAGGTTTGGGTGAGGAGGAGTTTGAAGAAGGCATAGCTTGAACGCCTAATCCGCAACTAGGACTCTCAGTGGTCGTCACCTTAGTGATAGTCTTTTCAGACACAATCTCTTGAGGAGACCCTTGTTTCGGATTGTTGGTTGTCCTCCTCTCCTCCATGACCACAACAATAGTTTTGAGTTTCTGATCAGATTTGGGGGAGGAGGAGTTTGAAGAAGACATAGCTTGGTTAACAATTTGTTTTGTAAAACTTTTGGTTGGAGTTAGAGTGATGTCTTATCTCTTTTGTGTTAGATTCAGGGAAAGGAAGACACTTATATTGAGAGGATTCATTATTGTTTGTTTAGCTCTTAAGGTATAAAATCTCCGAGGGTAAATTGAAACCATAGAAACTACTTTGCATTCTTAGTTTTTTTTCAAAAGATATGGTTCTTTATCTAATCTAATTCTATTGAGTTTACTCTTTTTGTATTCTAAGTTCTAACAAGATATTTTCTAATTTACCCCATATTTATATACTTTATATATATATATATATATATATATATATTTACACCCGAGTTTATGTTATATATAACTATATAATGATTATTTTCTAACTATATTGATTGTTTCACACGAATTATCTCTATTTTAAAAAATTAAGATTGTTTTCTAACCATTTTGATTTTAAGAAAATGATATTTATATATATAATAACAATTAATAATTCAACTAATCAAAATATTTTTTTTATTGTTATGGAATGATGATAATATTCCTTTCATATACATTGTACTTACACTCTCCAGCTATGTCTTAGTTAGCTTTTACTATACTTGCTCATGGCTAAATAAAAACTTCTATTTTCCTTAATTACTTTTTCGATTTTTTTTTTCAATTTCTTTCTATGTTTATTAGGAAAAAATGCTGACGACAATATTAAATAATGGTGCATGAACTTCAAAGAGTAGCAGTTTTATTCCTAAAAATATATTTCCAGGTATATATGAGTTTTTTCTTTCTTTTTATTATAAAATAACCAGTAATATTTGTTTAGAAAAGAAAATAAAACATGAATATACTATTAACGTCAGGTATTTCTTTAATAACCCAATGAAACTATTGGCTAAACAATTTCCAACATACATTAGTTATCCATAACTAATGACTTATCATTACATAATATGGTTTCTCATAGGTACTTTTTTTTTACCAAACTAAAATAGCATTTTGAAAATCATTTTTCAGCGGCCAATACAAAAATTGCACTTGTTTCAAATTCTTTTTCTGTAAATAATTAATATTTTGTTGTCAACTCATAATATTATTATTATGAAAGCCCAATAAAAGCAACAAACAATAGTACAAGCCCAACTCAATAAACCGATTTATTTCGGCCCAACACATTAAATCCTGAACTGAATTCAATCGGAAAACAAAAAAAAAACAAAAAACCTTAGATAAGCCTCTTTCTCTGAAGGATGAGAGAGAGAGAGAGAGAGAGAGATGTTACTGGTTAAATGACTGGTTATACTATTATCTTATATGTACTTGTTCTTGTAACTTAGAAATACATATGACTATTGATGAATATATTCGAAATCAGGCTGTGTTAATACTTTGCGATCATAAATAGCCAATCATTGATGTTTAATTAATGTATATTATATGGTGTTGACTATTGAGTTTTAGGAACCCTCGAGATATTTGAAAAAAAAAAAAAAGGAACCCTCAAGATATTATAATTGTTTAAAATGTGAATTGTGTTTTGGTTGGAAACACCCTATGTTGCATGGAAACGGAAAGAGGAACGTGGAAACGGAACGTTTTGAAACGTGAAAACGCTTTTTAAAAAAAATATAGAAATGGAACCGTTTTGGAAACGTATATAATAATATATATAATATATATATTAAGCGTTAAACATAAATTATATTCTAAGTAGAATATTTAAATCAACAAAATTTAATATATAATTTTACATAATTATTAAGTAATAAAAATTAAAATATGTAAATTCAAAAAGTTAGATGATTTTCTTTATTATCAATTTCATTAGTTCCATTAACCAAAACTATCTCCAATTCCAATTTATCGAGAGAACGATTTTCAAACTCAATAATACCAAGATTATTCTTATTTATCAAATCAAAATAATTATTAGCAAAATAATTATTAATTAACTTACTATAAAGAATTAAATTGATCACTTAATCTTATTTTTATAATTATTTATTTGTTCTAAAAAAATAAAAAATTAGTTTTTATCTTGTATTCAAAGTGGAAACGCGTGTTTCCTAAAATGGAAACGCGTTTCCAAAGTGTTTCCAAACTGAAAATTTTAGGAAACGCGATTTTTCGTGTTTCCGACGAGTTTCCGAGAGTTTCGTTTTCGAAACATTTCGGAAACGGAAAACGTACCTCGAACGGAGTTTCCATGTAACCTAGGAAACACCACATCAAATGAAATCTTACAAAATAAAATATGTCCCAAAGCATCACATAATTGGAATCAATACAACAACTCCAAAGTGGGAAACAGACATAACAGATGAGATGGCCATGGGATTATTTTCCACCTTCTCTAATCTCTAATCTCTCTAATCTTAAATGACAAAGACTAAACCATTTAACCGGAAGAAACAAAAAAAAGTCAAATAAACCGAGCTAATGCTTTGATAAGTCAAAATCCCACTTTTGCAATGTATAAGCTCAATTTTTTGCAATTGAGATGGTCTAATTAATTCCACGGTGCAATTACGAGTGAACCGACAATTAATATATATTTTCTTCAATTTATTTAGAACGAAACCGGAAACCGTAACTAAACCGAACATCAAAGCGAAACCGAATTGTAAACCAGTCCCATAATCTGAACGAACGGTCCAAAAGTATTGACCCCATCTTTGTCTCTCTCTCTCTCTCATGGTCGCTCGCTCTGAAAGAGCAAGAAAAGGATTTTTTTTTTTAGAGGAAGAGAGGAGAGAGATTGAGAGAGCGCTGAAGGTGGAAAAGACCGTTTTGACCTTGTCGTCTCGATTTTTTCTTCAGCTCGTCCTCTTTGCCGGATTCATCTCCGATTCTCCTACTCTCCTCCATCTTTGATTTATCCACCATGAACGAGAAAGCCAACGTCTCTAAGGAGCTTAATGCCCGGCATAGAAAGGTCTCTGAATCTCAGATTTTTTTTTTTCTTCTTCTTTTTGTTTTCTCCGAGCTTTGCGGATTTGTTGTCATGTATTCGATTTTGGTTGCCAACGATCGATGATTAATCAATGGATTCTGGACGATCTTAATCCGATTGGATCTGTGTTTTAGCAGCTAGAGTTCTTCATTTTCGTCGATTTTTCCTGTAGTTAGGTGCGTTTTAAGGTGTTTCTCTTTTTTTTTTGTATCGTCGATCCTCCGTCTTCCGATCGTTTAAGCTAGGACTCTTCATCAGATTATCCCTTTGGATTTGTTTTTATAGAACAATAGGCAATAGCTGATCACGATCGGGTTTTTGATTTTGTGATTGTTCTATCAACGTAGGCTTACTAAATTGTCCTGTATAAACATTTCTTCTCCTGATCACCACATAAAAGAGATACGATCTCGTTCAGTTTAGCGTTTTCTACAGAAATTTTGTTCCCTATTGATTGATTTTGGACGAAGCGAACAAAGGGACCGTGATTTTTGTATGAGAAATTTGGTTGATTTGGTTTGTTGAACATGTCGATTCTGTTAACTTTAAATCATTCTTTGATATGATCTATAGTTTCTTGGTGTAGATTCTTCTTTGTGTTCGATTTAGTCTGTAGCTTGAATATACCTTGGTTTTGATACTGCTGATTTGCAGATTCTTGAAGGGCTTCTTAAACACCCAGAGAACAGAGAATGCGCTGACTGCAAAACAAAGTATGGTTTTGTAGCGGATGTGAATTATCAGCATTATGCTGGCTCAAATTTATATGTTTGGCTAATCCTATTCCATTTGCTTTGCAGAGGTCCAAGATGGGCTAGTGTTAATTTAGGTATCTTTATCTGCATGCAATGTTCTGGGATTCACAGGAGTCTTGGGGTACACATATCCAAGGTCGTTCCTCGGTTTCCTTTCTTCACCTGTTTTCTCGATGCTCCATTTTTTATACAAAAGCTTAGATCTTAGTTCGATGTCCTTGTTGTTCTCGAATTCTCTGCACACTGTCAATTTGGTTTTCTACTAGTTCTTCATATTTGCAGTTTCGTCTAGTATTTCCATCTTAAGAGTTACTTCTGTAGTTCTGTAGCTGAGAACTATGACTTGAATGCATCAAATCTCTCTGCTTTTCTGTGGTGTCCCTTCCCTAACTAGCAAAAATGTCATTTATCCAGTTTAAACAATTCTGAGCAAAAGTATATTATGAAGTTGTGCCTTCTGATTTCTTATATGAGCCGGGCCCTTCTGGTCAACTCGGTGTTAACCTTAGCAGCATAACTGCATAAGTGTCTTATATGTTCTAGCGAAACATCTGAGTTCTGGGCTGATGACTGTAGGTTCGATCTGCTACTCTGGACACATGGCTCCCAGAGCAGGTTGCATTTATTCAATGTAAGTGTCATTCAAACTTAATTCTCTATAGGTGATCCATGAACCATTTTTAGTCAGGGTTAGTTAAGCCATGTAAAGTATACAATCTTTTATTTGCATGCAGCAATGGGAAATGAGAAAGCAAATAGTTACTGGGAAGCTGAGCTACCCCCAAACTATGATAGAGTTGGAATTGAGAATTTCATACGTGCAAAGTATGTCCCTCTCTTTGCAATTTACAAACCCCTCAGTTAATTCCACCTTATTGAGTTGTTTTTTATCTTGCTATGCATATTGACATTGAATTAATTCTTGTGACATGACGTTTCTAGGTATGAAGAGAAGAGATGGGTGTCGAAAGGTGAAAAGGCTAGATCACCCCCAAGAGTCGAGCACGAACGGCGGAGATCTGTGGAGAGAAGTGGGCCTGGATATGAGCATGGGCACAGTAGTAGTCCTGTAAATTTATTTGAGGAGAAGAAAACTACCCAAGCACCTAGAACAAGAAATAGTTTTGCTGCAACGAGGATAAGTCTTCCCGTGCCTCCCCAAGGACCTGATCAGGTACCAAACATACTAACCAGACGATATGTAATACTAAAGAGATTAGTGCCTTACTTACCTATAATTATCAAGAATCCACATGAAATCATCTTATTTAATAACCTTAGGATATCAGAAGTAATGCATGCTCTTACATCTAAGAGACAACTTTGTTTCAAGGGAATCATAATCTTTCAAAGCCTGAATTTTCATTCTTTCTAAAAGTATCAACAACCTGATTTTTCTGATACATGATGCTAAAAAATAATAGGTTATAAAGCCACAGCAGAAAGTCGAATCTGCAGCCGCCCCCGTGGAGGCGACGAAACCAGCAGTAAATGTTGCACCAGCATCAGATCCTCCAAAGGTGGATTTTGCTACTGACCTCTTCAACATGCTATCAATGGATGAGCCGACTGCAAACACCTCAGAGGCAGCTCCTGCTGATGATAACTCATGGGCTGGCTTTCAGTGTATGTATCTATCTAGTGCATGATCATATGATCGTTGTGGCACATTTTTCATATCCTTGTAAACTTTTTGTTACTCTTTCTTCTCTTGGAAATGCTTTAGAGTAATGTATTAATTTCTGAGTCCTTAAATTGTAGCGGCTGGAAGTGGTCAAACGGCAGAGAAAAGTGTCACAGCAAAGCCTGATGAGAGCAGTTCTCCTCCAGCTACTGGGATTGAGGATTTGTTCAAAGACGCACCTACTTTAACACCACAGAAAGATGTGAAAGGCGATATCATGAGTCTATTTGAGAAGGTAAATTCTTAAGTCAACTATATACTCTTCTCAGGTTTACTGCTTTGCTGGGTCTACCTTTCTATTGATATTCAGCTTTCCAAAGTTTCCTTTCTGTATCGTTATTTAACTTACAAGTTACAAAATATTGTGACTGATAATACTTTCAACACAAAACCTGTGATTTGTGTCTTGTTATCATTTACTCTGATTTTTTTTCAACACTACGCATTTGGAATTTCCAGACCAAAGTCAAGTGATATAATAACTCTGTGTCTTTCATTTGTTTACAGACGAATATAGTGTCGCCTTTTGCCATGCATCAGCAACAGGTTGCTATGCTTGCTCAGCAGCAAGCCCTTTACATGGCTGCAGCAAAAGCCGCAGGCGGGACTCCAAACGGCGTGAATCAACAAGCTGTTGCTAATGCTCTTAACTTAGCATCTGCAAATTGGTCAAACACTGGCTACCAGATCCCTGGAATGACTAATCCAGCAGGTGGTCAAGCTGATCTCCAGAAACTTATGCAAGTAAGATCTCCCTTCTGCTTTTTTTTTTTCTTTTTCTTACCAAGATCTAAATTACCGTTGACCAAGTTCTTGCAAAACTCTCACCGGTTCTTGCTCTCTGTTATATCGCCACAACTTTAGAACATGAACATGAACGCAAACATGAACATGAGACCCGCACAACCGCAAGAGAACACTTTACAATATCCAATATCCAGGTATGTAAACAGAACTGCTTTCTTTGTGTATCATCTGTGGAAGATAAAAAGAAAAAGTAAACCGTATCACTCTCTTGTTTTCATGAGCTCCCACGGTTTCTAATTTGTGACATCTTGTCATAGATTAACAAAAGTGCTTATAATGTAACTATGATGTGGTAATAAGATCTTTCTGCTGTTTTGTTGCTAATGCAGTTTCTACACGACGGGTCAAGTTAATTCCGCGGCAAACGGTATGACCCCAAACTCAACCGGTAAACCTTCAACCACGGCGCAACCAACGAGCAGCACACCATCTTCTCAATCAGGCAAAGACTTTGATTTCTCTTCCTTGATGGATGGGATGTTCACAAAACATTGATCAAGAGAGAGAGACTTTTTTTCCTGAATTTGCCTTTCTTAAAATTTGTCTTAAATTTGAAGAACTACAAATATATACAATCAATCATCTCTGGACAGTTTCTCAGTTAAAACAATTTTTTCTCTCTTTGAAACTGTGTTGTAGTTTGGGCTTTGATTTACTCGATTGCTGAAACTAATAGATGGAATTCTTGAGAGGAAAGAAAAAAAGAGATTTATCCATGTGCATGTGATTATGTGAATGCACGCCAGAAAACGTGGATTGTTCTCCTCCACATTGTTTATTTGTGTTTTTTTTTGTTCTGTTAATCCGTTGGGTCTGATAACGTAAAACAAGGGTTTTTAACACTAAATTGAAGTGATAAACAGTTACAAACTAATTAAAAGCTATAAAAATGATCTATAAACAAAAACAGTATAAAAAATGAATGTTATACTGTTGATAACGTTTTTTATTGCCTATATGATATATTTTGTACCGCACCGGTACAACATTACCAATCAAACTTTTTTTTTACTAAAAGTTTACTAGATGATATATATGGATATAAAATACGTATCATCTACACCGAACTACATACACTTTTTTTGTTGTTACACTATTTTTTGTAAGAATTTTGACTTTGGATTATCTTTATAAATTTTTCGATTGTTTTAGACAAATATATGTGTACATTTGTGAATCTGTGTTAGCAAAAAATTCACATATGTTTTTTTGTAAACGCAATGTGTTTACGATTTACAAATGAATTTGAAGTAAAACATTAAAATTGTAGGTATATTTAAAAAAAAACAAAAAAAAAACATATGACTGTAAGTCTGTAACATGTAAACTTAAAAATCAAACGCAAATTGAAGTAAAACATTAAAATTGTAGGTCTATTTGAAAAAAAAAGATTCAAAGTGTTAGTTAGTTACTAAAACAAATCTTATTATATAAAATAGGATGCATCAAAGTTAGTTTTTAACATGATCGTGACACGTGTCAAGTTAATCGATTAGATTTTGACACGTGTTAAAAAAAATTAAACCAATTAGATTTTAACATATTGTTTACATAAATCTAAAAAATATTTTTAAAAATAAAAAGGAAAAATAAGTTTTTTCATATTGATTTTAAAAATAGAAAAAGGAAAATAAGTTTTTTTCATTACTTATACAAAAAGGAAAATAAAAAAAAATCAATCTTTATTATATAAAGTAGGATGCATCAAAGTTAGTTTTTAACATGACCGTGACACGTGTCAAGTTAATCGATTAGATTTTGACACATGTTAAAAAATTCAACCAATTAGATTTTAACATGTTTACATATATCTAAAAATTAATTTTAAAAATAGAAAAAGGAAAATAAGTTTTTTTTCATTACTAATAAAAAAAGGAAAATCAAAAATCAAAAATGCAAATAAGAAAATTAAAAAAACGAAAATAAGTTTTTTTTTAGTTTTTCATTTAAATTAAGGAAATTATATGATCAATTACTAATACTAAAAGGAAAATCAAAGCTTTAACTAACAAGATCGTGACACGTGTCAAGTTAATCGATTAGATTTTGACATGTGTTAAAAAAATTCAACCAATTAAATTTTAGCATAATTGTTTCATAAATCTAAAAATTAATTTTTTTAAAAAAAAGTTTTTTTCATTACTAATACAAAAAGGAAAATAAAAAAAAATAAAAAATACGAATAAGAAAACTAAAAAAGGAAAATAAGTTTTTTTATATTTTTCACTTAAATTTAGGAAATTGTATGATCAATTACTAATAATAAAAGGAAAATCAAAATTTTATTTTTAAAATTAGAAAATGAAAGTAAGTTTCTTTCCAATTACTAATACCAAAAGAAAAATAAGAAATCGAAAAGTTAAATAAGAAAATTAAGAAAAAGGAAAATAAGTTAACTATGGTTTAAAAAATAAAAACGTCAAATTTATCGATTTAGATTACAAAAATAAAATAAAATCAACTAGGATATATTTCAGTTTAAGAAAAAGAAGATAAAATAAAAGGATCTATTTCAATTTAAGAAAAGGAAAAGGAAAACCAAAAATAAATTAGATTAACTGGGATATATTTCAATTAAAAAATAAAAATTTCAAATGCTAATGATATGACATTAGACAATGATGAGCTCAAGGAGAAGGATGATAGCAAGAATCATGTAGAGAAGCTTTTGATGCGAGTCTTGAGAAGCATAACTTCTCTAGAGAGCAGAGAGATCATATACGAGAGAAACAAAAAAATAAATCTGATTAACTAGGATATATTTTAATTAAAAAAAAAAAAATTTAGATGCTAATGATATGGCATTAAACGATGGTGAGCTCAATAAGGAGGAAGGTACCAAGAATCATGTAGAGAGGCTTTTGATGTGAGTTTTGAGAAGCATAACTTCTCTAGAGAAGAGAGAGATCATATAAGGGAGATGAATGTGAAGAGAAAGAAAGACTTTATTTGTTTGAAGAGAGAATGGGGAGATTGTTAACGTACTCGAATGACTCGAATTGAATACCCAAGTTTTTAGTACAGCGGAATAGAAAAAGATAGTTGATAAAGTGTGTGAAATATATGAGAAGTATGTTTAATGTTGCTTAGGACTCGCAACAGATTCTTTGTTTTGAATATTTTAATTGAAAATAAATGTTTTAGGATTCGAAATTATGTTTTTCATATTTTTTTAGTAGTGATCAGATTTTGTTTTCTATTTTCTTTAAAAAAATATTTTAATGACTTTTAAATATTATTATTATAATCTGCGTATACGCGGATCCTAATCTAGATTTCAATTATGATAAAAGAAGGATTATTAATTCGCCAAAATTTTAGAATAAATAAATATATATATAGATAAAGCATTAGAAATAAACATAATTCAACATATATATCTCGAAACATTAATGAAAGTAAATTTTATTTTTCTTTACGCATTATTGGATTTTGTTTTTAATTTATTTTTATGATTTTAAAATATTTTATTAAAAACCTGCATTTATGCGGGTCCTTTTCTAATATATATATATATATATATATATATATTATCACATACTGTATTTGTCCCAAAAAAAAGATTATATATATAAATTTTTCACTGTTTGGAATGTGATTTTGTTTCCAATGAGATTCGCTAACCTTTATATCTCTTTTGTTTTGCTCTTTGTATTTTTGTTTGTGTCGCCAAAACACAGAACAGCTAAGTAAAGTAAATCACATAGCGATACAATATTTGTATCCAAAGAAAACATTCAGTCTTCTTAATAGAATAATATTTTGACATCAATACAGTGTGTGAACTATATGATAAGTAGAGTTAATGTTGCTTACGATCCGTAACAGATTTTGTGTTTTGAATATTTTAATTTTAAAATAAATGAGAATTAAAATAAATAAATAATTTTTAGGTTTCCATTTTGTGTTTTTCATATATTTTTTAGTACTTATCAGATTATGCTTTCTATTTGTTAAAACAAATATTTTAACAGGTTTTAAATTTTATTATTTTCTTAAATGTTGTTATTCAATTAAGTTTCTTTTTCGATTACTAATACAAAAAGAAAAATATTCGATTATTCATTTTTCTTTACAGAGTATTCAATTTTGTTTTTAATTTAATTTTACGGATTTGAAATATTTTATTAAAAACCCGCATATATGCGGATCCTATTCTAGTTGTATATAATAAGATTGAGTTATGATATTTGCTTTGCTTAGAGCATCTCCATCCCACTTCTATTTTAGATCCTCTATTTTAAAAACAAAATAAAAATGCTATTTTTTCCTTTAAATATAGAAAAAAAGTAGCAATTTCTTTTTTTTGTTTTCCACTAGAATAGAAATTTTCTTCTAAAAGAGAGATGTGTTGAAGAGAAATCCATCTTTATTTTAGAGTTCTTCTATTTTAATAGAAAAAAATACCAAAATACATTGGAAATGATCTTATGTAAAGTTTTGATAACGTACGAAAGTTTTGGAAAGCAAAACAAAGAAACGGTTCGAAAACAAACACTTTCAAAAACAAACTAATCCACCTTTATTGGTAAGATCAATAAAGGCGACGTGTTGATGTTGATCAACTTGTTTATGGACGGCTGTTTTTGCGTTTAAAAGGTTTAAGTTTGGCATTGTTCGGGCTTTGGTCAAATGGTTTAAAGCTTATATACACCTCCTCCTTCACCACAACTTCTTTTGTACCTCCCTCTCGCCAACCCTCGTTTACCTTTTCCTTTAATTACAAGATGTCGTGAACCATTCAATTGTAGATAAGATTTGGGACATTAATAGTTGATTCATAAATATACTTTATATATAGTAGTAATTAATAGTTCAAAGAGTTTAATTTACGCCATATATAGTTTGTGTTCATTCATATTTGTACCATTTGTTCAAATTCCTCGCTTCATCAAAGTTAGATCTTCTAATTCTAACGGTAAGTTGTACACTGGATTTGTTATTATTACATTCTTGTCTCCTTACGTCTATCGACCTCGATTTAATGCAAACATAATATGATAATACTTTTGATCAAAAAAAAAAAAATATATGATAATACAACACATGTGATCACATCCGACTTAAATTTAGCCTTATATACATTTTTGGTTACTAAAAACAAAAATCAATGCCATGTCGGTCTTGTACCGAGCTTTTGAGCAGAAGTTTAATTAACTATTCTATTTGTGTATTTAAAATAACTAAGAACAATCAGTATCAAGCCCAAAAATCCAAAAATGGTCGGTAGAATTTTGTTGTGCTTGTTGACCCGTAATGCGATATATATCGTTCATGGGTTTGAATTGTCAAATCAAATCTACTATTAATATATATACGCATATGCAGTCTTAGTGCAAACAAATTGAAACGTATGCATCCATCTAAATTATCTTTAATTTTCGATCTGCATATGTCCTTATCTAAAGCATTATTCACATATATCATAATTCGTATTCTCACTCTGAATTTCACCTATAAATTTTACAATGTCAATGAAAATGGCCTACATTACCTAAAAATCACAACTCGACAGTATCTGCTTTTATTATTTCTTTCTTCTAAAAACCGTACGTAATTGTAACTTTTATAAAAATTGTATAATTTTACACTAGAAAATCTAAAATCAAGATTCCTACATTTACTTTTAAAGTAGTAATACTGTAATACCATACCATTGTACGTACCACTCTTATTATGACCCATCGGTGTAACGATAAAACCAAAACAAGAAAACAAAACCTTATAAAACTCACTCACTTGATTTTATTGGAATATCAATCCAACTTCCACATCGAAAGATTACATAGTAATTATCTAATATATAAGGAATGTCTAACTCTAATTAGTATTGAAATCGCCGCGAATACCACGACGAGTCGATTTCCGAGGACCAGATTTCGCGATTAAAGAGCTTGAAATTGACGGAATAATCAAGATCAAAGAAAAAAGAGCGATCAATCGGAACAAAAGCCCGAATAATCTAGATCAATAGAAAAGAATATTTTGTTACTCAACATTTATGATTCTGGTTACAATTATCCTCTTTTATCATAAGAGAGATTTTGGTTAACATCAACCAATTGTACCGTTTATATTAAACCGGTACATACATTTCAAGTACATCTAATAAGACTTTTTGTGAATGAACCTAAAAACAAATCCGTGCGGACTTTAACATCCGGACCGAAACGAACAATACGGAATATCATACTAATGAGAGATTTGGACATGAGTTTGAAAAATCCAAAACATATTTTACTTCTATAAACTATTTCACAATTACTTACCGTTAAAAGTCTTTTTTCGTTTTATGTCATGTATTCTCAAGTTAAGACTCAATCGTCAGCTAAACTTTTGTTGCGAAGTGAGTCTCGGTTCTTTAAAACGCTTTACCTTTGGAATCTCACCAATGTATTCATCACTGTCTTAATAAAATTCAGTTGATAAAAAAAAAAAAAAAAAAAAGTCTCGTTATCTTTATCTCAATGCATAGATTATTACTTTTATTGTCATGTTGTAATTTTAGGTCAAAGGTTAACTTCGAACGAAAACATCAAAACCCAAACCACCGCGTGTCACTCAGATAAGCCTCCATCATCAATTCACCATACCCTATATAAAGGGCCCACCTCTGATTCTGTGAAAAGCCCATATTTAAAAAGTTTAACTTCACCATTTTTTTTTAAATATATTATATATACACACACACCTAAGCTTCTTTTTGTAGATAAGAACCACCGAACTAAATTCCCCGAGGCAAATGAGATCATCCACCATGCCTATTTTTCTCCTCACCTCTTCCTTCAAAACGACGGCAACCGTCGTAATCGCCGGCGTTCTCTCTGTTGCGTCGGCGGTTGTTTTCACCGTCCCTTCAGTCTCGCATTTCGTGGCGTCTTGCTTTCCGATCATCTACGATAACACCGTCTTCCTCCTAAAGCCACCGTATCTTTACCTGGTCATCAACTGCATCATCGTCTCCATCGTCGCTACATCCAAGCTCTCGCAGAAATCGTCTTCCAATATCGATGATTCTGACTTCTCCGAAGTAGTTGCGCCGGTTACGGTAGTACCGGTACCTTCCGAGATCGACGCCGGTTATTTAAACGTCGCTTCTGATTATAACGGATTTGTCGAGAGTGATGCGCCGGTTGATCCGGCGGTGGAAGAAATCCAGAAATTTCCCCAAGCAATCTCTGATGATAATCAGCAGACAGAGACGGAGAAGCCAAAACCGAGCAGCGATTCGCCGGAGCCGGAGAAACCGAAGCCGGAGCCGGAGAATAATTCGCCGGGGATTTCGGTTCTGAAGAATACGAGGAAACCGCCGAGATTCGGTCAGCAAAAGTCGCTTAAGAATATTCCAGAAGGTAAAATTGATTCATTGAATCACACGAATTAAATTTGAATTTGGAGAAGATGAAGTTTTTCCTTCCGCTCGGGAAAATTCGAATTTCTGGGAGGGCTAAAATCGTAAATTAACCGATTCCTAAAATTTGAGCAGGTGGTGGAAATAAAAAGTCGGCGTTGGGAGTGTCAAAGCCACCGAGGAGGCAAGACACGCTGGAGACGACGTGGAAGAAGATAACGGAAGGACGTACGACGCCGTTAAATAAGCACTTGACGAAATCCGACACGTGGCAGGAGAGGACGCACGTGCAGAGCTCAGAGGAGGGGAAGATGACCAAGTCCGAGAACTTAAATGACATAAATACCCCTGCGGAGGAGGAGGAGGAGGCGCTGCGGAAAACGGGGCTGAAACGCGAGCCGTCGCCGGGCCAGGAGGAGTTGAATCGGCGCGTGGAAGCGTTCATCAAAAAGTTCAACGAAGAGATGAGATTGCAAAGACTAGAATCTTTGGCTAAGTATAACAACGAAATGGTAAATGGAGGGACTCGTTTGTAAAAAAAAAATCTTCGTGTTTTTTTCTTCTTTTAGCTGTCAATGAACACGAGAAAAGGACGGCACCGGCACAGTCGCAAAAGTTGACTCTTTCTTAGAACCAACCACTAGGGTTTTTTTCTGTTTTTTTCTTCCAGCGAACAAATTTCAGAAGATAATTCAAGTAGGAAGTCAAAAATGTGTACTTATGCCCAAAAAAAGAAGAAGATTTGTACTTGTGTGTGTGTGTGTGTGTTTGTGATTGTTATGTTTCTTATTTCTAGGCGTCAAAAACCACATTAATCGTGTGGTTTTAAATTGAAGGATAATACGCGAATTGAGAAAATAGACTAATGATCGAATCCATTGTTTGTTTGTTTGTTTTTGAAGATCTTACATTATAAACATTATTATTATTATCCATTCATATACACTATTACACACACTTTGTTTTGGCAGAAATGAATGAGTGTATAACAAATATTTACATGACCATAGTAGCAGCAGGAAAAAGCCTATCCAAGAAAGTATACAAACCTCCTCCCAGTAGAAGAGCACCACTGGACAAAAACCATCAAATATTGAAAAAAACCCAAATTAGTAAATATAAAATCATTTTATAGCTTTAGGATGCATTTATCTAACACACCTTATGGGGTTGATCCATGCAGAGACCTTTCGAAACGAAAGTAAGCTCTGCAAAAAAATCAAGAGAGTAAAAATACGCAGATTCTTACTAATGTTTGAAATTCGCAATTCACTATATATATGGTTGAAGACAATATACGATACCTGTAAAGCTCCGGCGAAAGAAGCAGCGAGGATGAGTGGAGCAACGTAACCTGTTGTATACGTTAAGAGCAGGCTTCCGCCAATTACTGGATCCTGTGTTTTCACAGCCATATCATTGAAGCAGTTTCTTTATATAACAACAAGCTATAAAAGTTAAACAGGCTCCTATATTCATTACTTTGAGGTGATAAAATTTCAAAATGGAAGGGGCACAAAACGAAATTACCCTGGAAGTAGCCACGTAGCCAAGAAGGGTGGCTAGAACTGGAGTACTACAAGGTGAGGCAGCAAGTGCGAATGTGAGACCGGCTAGATACGCTTGTACACCTAACCAAACGTTTTGTTACCATAAGTGTTGGAAACCGCAGAAGAAAGTAAAGGTCCAAAAACACCCACAAAAGATTTTTGTTTTACGAAGATTACTAGATGGGAAGTTTGCTGCTGCGGCACGAGGATCAAAGTTGTTAAAGAAAGATGGAAGCTGGAGTTCGATTACCTGTAAGATGAGAATAAAAGAGATTGTGTTTGACATCGCAATGGTGTTGATGCTAAAGGAAAAGTAGTATTGTAAAAAAGTACCTCGAGGAGATTGAGACCCATTACAATAGCCAGACCGGATGCAGCTACTGGTAGTCCTTGTCCTATTTGTCCATAGGCTTTTCCGGCAAAAGAGGCTACTATCCCGAGAAGTGCTAATGTAGTTGCTAATCCCAGTGAGAAAGCAATTGCATCTCCAATAACCTTAAGTGCATGGAAAGCTGAAAATGTTACTGAGAACTACAAAATGTGACTAAAGTGATGTTTTTTGTTTAAGAGAACTTGAGTTTTAGCTTCTTTTACTACAATGACAACGATCCAACTAACTCATAACGCGATAGGTCTTATAGAAATCTGATCTCAAGAGCCAGTGAGCCACTAACCTGAGCTCTGCTTTTGCCAGACCCAAATGCACCTAGATGTTACAGCCATGTTAAGAAGGATCGGTGAGGAAAGAATCAGAACATCAAACTAAATTTCGATCATAACTTGTGAGAAATGCAAAATCTTGAGATACGTTATCATACCAATATAACCAAGTGTCAAAGGCAGAACACTGAGTGTACATGGAGAAAGACTCGTCACAAGTCCTGCCCCAAATATTACTGCCAAACTACAACAATGATAAATTAGCACATGAGAGCCAAATAACTACATGGTCAAATTCTCAGAAATGCTCGCACTGAGAAAGAACCAGAGAAATAAACCTTGTCACACTGAGAGCTGAAAGCTGATCCTGAACAGCTTCATTAGCTTGTTGGTTAGCTGAGTACAAGAAGTTTCCAAGCGAGTCTCCAAGGGTTCCTTCAGCCAAGGTGTAAACGGAAGTGGCTTGATCCTGTCTTAAGAAAAAAAAATTAGTTTCTGATTTTACAAGCATACATCAAATAGATACTGGTCGAAAGCAGAAGCATCTCGAGGCAGAAAAGCATAGGCACAATTTTGTTCCAAACAAGTAGCTCTATATATACAGATATGCTGAAAGTTTTCACATCCGTATGGAAACAATCTAAAAAGATCATAGTCTATGATTCAACCTTACCAAGACAATCATCTTCAAGTCTGCGGCCTTTGCTGAGCTAAGAGTTACCAGATTCGCCACTGGGAAACCAAGAATAAAGTTGAGGTGTTCATGATCCGATGAATTTAGACACAACATCATTAATTACTGTTTTCTATTAAAGAAGTAATGATGCGTATTTTGCTATTTTTTTTTCAAACACTTGCTCATAAACTACGCTTCTAAACACACTTAGATTCCTTCTTTCTGACTACAACCTCATCTCAAGACTCACAGGAAAAGAAATTGTCCATAGGAAAAAAAGTGAAAGAAAGGAGAAGAGTGTAGTAACGTTACCTCCTACTAAACCACTACCAAACATCGTAAGCTTAATACTTGTTCTCTCTTTCTTCTGTAAAGAAACAGCATCAGACCCTAAACTTCTCCTTCTCTGAAACTCACAATTCTTGGCAACACGGACCCACCTTTCCTCTGCACTCCACAGAGAAAAAGAAACTAAAATATGGCCCCAGTGGCAAACAAACTCTCTACTACCTTCCATAAGCAATCGCCTAACTGATTCCCTAAATCTAGCCATTTCAATCAGTTCATGTTCTGAGTGTATCTAAGAAAGAAGAAGAAGAAGAAGAAGATAACTAACATGTGGTAGTTGAAAGGACAACACGACTTGTGCGACCCAATTTCAATTTGCCAGAGAGATTAAGTTCATCACCATCGGAAATTCAAAAATAAGCAAGATTCCAACACTAATTTATACCCCCAAAAAAAATAATTAAGAAACCATGCGAACGAAAAGAATAATCCAATCCAGAAGACTCTATCCTTCTACGGTTATTCAAATTTTACTTAAAACTAAAAAGACGAACGAAAAGAAGAACTCACCACCACCATGATTGAGTCTGCAGGTCGACAATCCACCGACGAAACCACCGGTGATGCATCGGTTCACACTCAAATTCATGGCACTCGAGAGAGATTAAACAAACAGTCCTGAGTCCTCTCTTCAGATATTTTTACTTTTCTATTTTCCGTTCTTCTATTTTCCGCTAAATAATCATCATGGGCTCCGTTTAAAATATAATATATTAAACAAATTTATGGGCTGAACCTTTTGAGCTCTAGGCCCACAATACTAATTGTATCAATCGAATCTAGGGGACCCATCATCATATATCGTCTAGGTGACTCCATGTGTTACTACTACCTTGTTCGAAAACTCGGTAGAGAATAGGATGTCATCTCAGCTTATCAGAAGAAGGCTGTGGATGCTCCTCATGTTTATGCTGTGGTAGATGCAGCTTATGATGAGAGGTGAGGGGACACATTTATAGTCACGCTTTTTGTATTTACGTGATTCAGGATTTCCTAATCGGTCTTCCAGTCTCCAGAGAGAGTATACGACACTTCCTTTTTGAACGTTTCTACGTGCAGAAGAGAAGAACCAGTCTATTATTATAAGGTATGAGTGTTTGCCCTCTGAAGTCATCTCAGCTCCATACACCTGGTTGGTAGGTAAACTGCACAGAACTGTAACATTTTCGAAGTCCCACCAAACATCGGTCTAATACAAACACAATAAACCATTGGAAAATTAGTCATTGTTATTTTAAACTAAACTTGCAAAAAAATCAAGATCATGTATATTATCATTAAACAAACGAACATCTGGATAAAAAAAAAGCATAAGAAGTGATAAGGAAAAGCATAAGAAAAAGTTTAACATTCAAACATAATCACACATCTAAAGACAAGGTAAAGACGACAAACTCTTGATGTAACACTCGCCAGCAGCCACTTTGATAACCCATTTATCACCGATATGAGTCTTTCCAGATTCCTGAAACTCCCAAAAAATTCTTCTCTGATCATCCCACCCAACACCGATTAAGAGCATTGTGTGGAAGTCAGTATGAGTCTCTCCAGATTCTTGAAATTCCCAGAAAATTCTTCTCTGATCATCCCAACCAACACCGATTAAAAGCATCGTGTGAAAGTGAGCAGGCTCCTTGCTATTAGGTTGTTCATAAAAGATGCCCTTACCGACATCACAAAGATTTTTAAAAGAAAAATATTTAGCATCGGAAAAGATGATTTGCTACCTTATCATGATTCACCGCAATGGGAGAACAAGCAAAATAAAATCAAAGATGTATAACTGAAAAAACATACTTTTCTATAAAACAAGAAGAAGATGTACACAAGTTGAATCATAAAGAAACATACTTTTCTATATTTTTCGGTTATACATCTTTGATTTTCTTTAAAAAAAAAAGTCTAACACCAAAAAGAAAACTTAAAACCACGGAAGAATTATACCTGATAATCTGAAAATTGAAATTTACTCATTCAACCAACATACTAAACTAGGTTTTCAAAGATTATGAGTCCCTAAAAAGCTTATATATATATCGAAGTCATGTGGCAAAGGCCTATTTCATAATATGTTAGGCACGACCCTAAGTATGGTCAATATTAGTACATAAACTCATTTACATATACAATAAAAGATATTAAAATCTGAAATATTGTAAACACTTTTAGCCTCATTGTTTTTGAATTAGAAGCATACTGTCGATGTTAATCACTTTTTGTTTCCATTTTTGGAACTTCTATCCTTAATACAAGAATGGATTTTACTTTTATTGAAAATAATATTTGGACAATTTATTAAACATTTTTGAAATATTTTTCTCGTTCAAAATTACTTGTAATAGTTCTATATGTTGTCTCTAATATTGTTTTCTTATCGAACTTCTCTTTGGTTGGTTTGACTTTTATTTCTTGAGCTCTCGCCTAAGTAACATTTGTTGATGGTGGAGCATAACTGTTGTTCATTGTCGGCTTCTTCTTTCTAAATTCATTTACTAGTTCTCTTGATTATGTTTTTTTAGTAGAATTTTTGGTGTTTGGTTTTGCCTTAAAAAGTCGGCTTTTAAATCAATTCGTTTAATTCAGATTTATGGGATTTGTTTGGTTCGACTTTGTTTGCTCGTTGCTCTATCCATTATCATGCGGTGAAAGCAATATGAAGAGGAAAATGTTGTTTATCATCCACTAGATGAAGTGGTTGGATTTTTCTTCAAAATCTTTCCACTCAGTTGCGGCCTTATTTGGGACATTTGAATCAACTCCATCGGCGCCGTTTGGAGCGACTTGGTCTTCTCGGCAAAAGAAGCAGCAGATCTGCCCTAGGAGATTCTGACGAACGTCGGTGGTCAGATCGATAACTTCGGCGGTGTGGTCGGCGTTTGCTGGAGCAGGCGGGGCAGGAGAGAAGATCCGCCCGAGGAGGTCGGACTTGTTTTGAACAAGGAGGAGAGGGACTTCGTTGTCTCGAACATTAACCGCAACATATTCGCCGTCGGTGTGGTCTTCGGTGTGATCGGCTTCTTCCTTGCCTCCGCTGCAGGCGCAGCCTCCGCCGCAGGCGCAACACGTCGTCCAAATCCAGACAAGAAGTCGTCTGCCAAGAGGAATATTTCCGGTGTTCGTGCCGGTAGCAGCAGACTCATCGGTCTGTTCTTGGGGGATAACGTCGTTGTTGACCGTGTCAGCAGTAGGATTCTCGAAGGTGATTTCACCGGTTTCAACGTCGTCATCGGAACTTTCTAATTTCTTTTTTGACTCCGTTTTTTTCTTTCAAGTTCACTCTTTTTTATTTGTTTTACTTTTAAGTGTTATATTCTTTTTATTATTAATTTCATCCAATCAATTTGTGATTAAAAGTTATCATAATAATTAAAAAAACTTTAACTATTAAGATGTCTAAAAAAAGTTTTCTATTAAAGACAGGTTCTATTTTTTCTGAAATATTATTTTTACTACAAATTATGAGGACAATTACAAGGATAATTTTTCTAACGGACAATTTATCTATTCTACAAAGATTCACAATAGGCATCGCGCTGGAAATTTTTCTTATCTGCTTGCCTCCAATAACCTGAAGAAATCGTATTTTCTAGAAATCAAAACGCCGACATCTAGTGTATAAGTATTAATGAACCTTTTACTCAACCATTGGAAGAAGCTTCCACAGACGGTTATATTCTTTAAATCAATTATAATTTTTTTTACATCAAATTTATTTATTTTACTATATAAATTTAATATTTTTATATATTTGATCCCGATAAAATAATTTGTTGCCTCTGTCACTGGAAACCTCTGAAACTCTAGAGAATATCTTCAAGTAGGCCTGGGCATAAAAACCGAACCCGAAGAACCGAACCGAACCGAACCGACCCGAATTAGAAGGAACCGAACGGAACCGGAACCGACCTAAATATCCGAATGGGTCCTATATTTTTATATCCGAAAACCCGAAACCGAACCGGAACCGAACCAGGAACCGAATGGGTACGTTAAATACTCAAAATATAATTATATATTCAAAACATTTGTTGTATTTATACTTTAAATAACTTAAATACTCAAAATTGCAATTATAAACCAAATATATTAGTTATGTTTAGAACAAAATAACTAAAATACTCAGAATATTTGAAAATTTTTAGTTATATTTATCAAATTTTAATTATTTTAAAAAAAATTTAGATAATTTGGATATCCGGAACCGACCCGGAACCGAACGGAACCGAACAAAACCCGAACCAAAAAAGCAAAATACCCGAATGGATTCTATTCTCTAAAACCGAAATACCCGAACCCGAAAAAAACTGACCCGAACCCGAACGGGTACCCGAATGCCCAAACCTATCTTCAAGTACCAAATCCTCAAAAAAATCTACCATGTTTCTCTTCTTCATCATCATCTTCAAAGCAGTCTGTTTTCAAGATAACTTGGATTTTTCCAAAGAGTGTGTGACCCAGAACTGTTTCTACAGATTTCTAATCACATCTTCGCGACACGCTATATTTCATAACTAGGTGATAACCCGCGCCCTGCGCGGGGTGAGAGATTTATATTTTTTCGGGTAAGTGAATTAGAATTTAAAATATAATAATTTCTAATTATTTTAATATCAAATTTTCATTAAATTCTTATTAATCAAAGGGATTAATAAAATAATATTTAGTTTTGTTTAAGTGAAGTTGAATTGAAAAATTAAACTATAGTAAAATACTTTAATTCAGTTTTTTATAACATAAATTGTTATGTTGAAAATATAGTAGAAAAAGTTTAAATTTGTATGATATTAAAACAATTAGAAAGATAAATGAAGAGATATCATAAATAAATTATAGAAACAATATCTGAAATAAATAATAATATAATTTCAAAACACTAACATATGTCTTTAGAGACATTTATTTTTAAATAAACTTTTTAAAATGACCTAAAAATATTGAACAGAGCGGATATGCATATTAATGCATATTTTGCTCCAATGCTTGACGCTAATCAAAAAGTATTGACCAGAAGCATGTCGATTTGTAAGTTATATATTACTAATTAGTTATGTATATGTAAATAAAAATATTAGACAAATTAGGAGGTATTAATACTTACCTCGATTTTAATGATTGTATTTCAGGGATCTAAGGATCAAATAGAATTTGAGAACATCCACCTAAATGACGGATATGTGTATTTTAAACATTATGTTTAATTTTTAATGAAATATTCAATAACTTGGTGGGCAAACCATATATCAATTTTTCTTTATTTGTTAAAACCACAATTAATGGCTCGTATTTAATGTCATGTCCAAAAAAGACATTTCAATATTTTTTGGATTAAAATTAATTTAAGTAATTTTAATATCTAATGTAATTTATAGATATCTAAAAGAAACTGATTGAGAAACATATAAAATGTCTTTGTGAAAGTGGTTGTGTGCTTATTATGTTGTCTTCGGTATCTCAAGTTCGATTTCCCCAAAAACGAAATTAGTATTTTTTTATTTATAATAATTTTATTACTATTAATTAATTTCATTAAATGATATGTCAGAATGAATGTGGTGCTGACACATCAGCAAAATGGCATCATTGTAAATAAAAGAGTTTGTGAGAATGTTTCTCAATTAATATATAGGGGATAATGGGTCCGTTATATATCCACTAGTGGGCTGTACTGTATCTTTTGAGCCTTCTGAATCGAGAAATCTCATCTTTAACGGTGCTAAGCTAATTATGTAATTATGTTTAATGTTTAATGTTTTCGCTTTATTTTGCCACCTTATTATTGTAATTGACGAAAATATAAAAAAAAATTATGTTAATAATTAAGAGAAATACCCCTAAAGTATCTCTTAAATAAGCTTTTGTTCCAAAAAATACTATCACTAAATTTTTTTTTCTAAAAATACCACAAAATGATATTTTTCCAAAAATACCATAAACTTAAAAAATAATTTTTAGGGTTTATAATTTAAATATTTGAGTGTGGGTTTAGGGTATAATTTTTAGGATTTAGTGTTTATGTATTAGGGTTTAGGATTTAGTTTTGAAGATTTAGAGTTTAATTTTAGTTTTGTAGTATTTTTAGAAAAATATCATTTTGTGGTATTTTTAGAAAAAAAAATTAGTGATGATATTTTTCGAACAAAAACTTATTTTAATGGTATTTTTGAGAATTGTCCAGTAATTAAAATCATATCACGATATAAGTGGACTAGTGAGAAATTTAAAAGCATAAACTCAATTGTCATTTTCTATTTAGCTGATTTTACCAAACTTTGCAACAAAACCAAATTTATAAAAGATACTTTGGCCCACTTTAGGTTTATACTTTCTAGCAAAAGCATCACTCGCACGTATTAAAATAAAAAGTTGTGGTCGACACCGATTCGTGGGGACATTTTTGAGATATGTATGGATTATGGAGAGAATGTCTTATCCAACATCTAAATTATATAGATGGAACGGTACATATTACAATTACATGTTTCTTCTTTATTCAGACGTCGTTTCGATTTAAGAAGTTCAATAATTGTGATTTATTTGATATAAAGACCAAACGGTTTTTCTTATCAAGCTAGGCAACTTAGAAACGTACAACGTCAAAATCTTGAACTCACATGTAGCATGATATGATACCAGAATTTTAATGACTATATGATGCGTATCATTTAATCCATAGTTTTCATTTAGAACATATATGATCTTATCTTGGAACCGTTCATTCTTTGAAATAATTTATCTGCTTAGAAACATTACGTCTGATAATTTTATTGTCTGATTTGAATAATTACTTTCAGACATTTTTGGTCGTTTATTGTTTTAGCGTAGTGGATCAAAGGTTAATTAAGACGTTAATCCATACTTACATGTTCATACATATTTGAAATTAGTCCAGTTAATCATATATAATATATTAATATAAACTTTAGTATTAACTACAACAGCACACAAAATTATTCAATCCTCCAGTAACTTTTATTATGTGAAATCGGTAAATAAATCGACGAATAATTGCAAAGAAAACAAAATAGTGGGCAATTTGGTGTTTTGCGTTTGGCGATTTTTATTAAAGCAATAAAACGATTGACGTTTTAACAAATAGACAACTCATTCGATAGTGAACGATTCAAATAAATGCCTTTTCATATTTTAGTTCTTATTGTAACACATGGTAGGTGAATACAGATTGTACTTCAACAAAGTTTTTCTGAATCTGTATAAGTAATAGAGATGTTTCATTTAAAAGTGGGCATGGATCGGATATCTTGTATTTTCCAAGTATTTGGATTTGGATTTGGATTCGGATTCATCGAATCCAAGAAACTATTATCTGGATCTGTCAATACCCGCATATATCCGGATCGGATCCGAATTTTCCTAAAATAACTAAATATAATTAAAAATTTGTATTTGCCATTCCACTTAATCCGATCAATGTTTCTGCTACACAGATGCCGTACGGCAACAAACACAAGTCCGCAATGATTCAAAGTCTTAATCAACTGATAATTCTTCGCAATAAATTTAATAGTTAGGGCGAGTTACTTATCTCTCATACTTTAAACACGAGCACAACAACAACAAAACAAGGAAATAAGAAGAAGAATGTCAGAGACTTTAGGACAAAAGGATGGGATAGACATGGAGAGACATGAGTGTAAATGAGGACATTCCCTTGTGGATATGTCAGAAACTTTAATTAATTTAAAACATTACTCTCACTCTCACTCCATCATGCTCAATGATGCTAACTCATCGCATTGCATGTCTACATTTTTTAAGGAAAATAAACAAAAAGTATAAAATTGTCTATAGTTTTAAACAGAGAAATCTTACGATGTTGAAAAAGTAAAAAAACAGTTTGAAGTGCTGTAATTATGTTTTATTATTTCCGGTCCTTAAGTCTTTAATCATTAGATTAAGTAGGATATAAATTTTAGATGGGAAAAGAGTTGACAAATAAAAAAATTAAAGTTTGACATCTTTTTTTTGTTAAAGTTTAACCGATTATACGAAGGTTATCGATTCTAATAAATTAAGAACTATTGAACGCATACACCAGACTGATATTTAATGTGTCTCGACGTAGAAACCTGATAAAAAAAATATAGGACCCAACAATATACGTAAGTATTAAATACATGCCACATTGAAAATCACGAGTGTTATGTAAATTATTAATCACGTACCTTAAGCGAACAATTCTCATCATTGTTTAAAAAATATATATATATTGGACCGCAAACATCAAAAGTAGTCTATTTTAACCCAAAGAAAAAACATCAAAGTAGTATATGAACATTTCACTTTTTAAACACCCCTACATTCGATGTATCTTTTCATTTGGTTAATATGAAAATGAAATTCATATAGAGACTACAAACTTTTAGAGTTAGCCTAGATCTTGAAGTTCTCGGATTAAAAAAAAATAAAACGATCTATTATACGCAGCTAACTTTCTCATTTTTTGTGAAGTTGGATCTAGTTTGATCTACTTGAAGTGTTCACAAACTCGATGACCTTCTTAGCCGATGGTTTGAAGTAAGACCATCATAGAAGCCAGATCTGCTCCTAATCGATTGTATTGTTTGCTTCTCTCTTTTTTTTTTTTTTTTACCAATGCTTCTCTCTATTTTTATTTCGAGCTATGTTTTATTCAGTTTCGTTTTGTGTTTTGAAAATTTGTTAATTTTATTTTTCAATTTTGTATCTCCCATATGTAAATAACTTTCAAGTCGTATAGACTTTAAAAATAAGAAAGTATAAATAACAACTCTTTTTTATTGATTTAGAAACTATGTCAAAACTAAATCTTTCTCTTGAGTCTTATGAAACATCTCTCCATAGACTCTCTATATTTATAGAACTAAGCTACCCCTTATTCCTTTTAAAAATAGGAAACTACTTTTTCTTTTTTTCTAATGACAATAGAGATAGAAAACTACTCTTTCCTTTTCTCTTAACAACCATAGAAAATCTATCTACTGAATCCTTATTTCTTTTTTCCTTTTGAAATTATCCAACAAACTTTTTTACTGATTAATTAATTTGAATTTTTAACCCAAAAAAGATTGACCAGTGTGAGTACTAGAAAAACGATAGGATGCTCATCGCTCATTAAGATTTCAATGGTAATTACATAGTCTTATGCGACCCTAAGTTTTAGTCCTAAAAGATATATAAAGATATATAGAATTATAGATACATGCCCGAAATTTTTTATTCCTATCATTTCTCTACAAGACTACAAGTCTACAACATTTCCACATACACTTTTCCATCTTTCTTTTCTAAAATTATCACTAATCTAAAAATAAATGCTCTATTTAATATTCAAACATGTAGTAATTTTCAAGATTCAAATATGTATAAATGCTCGATTTTCAAGATTCTATGGCTACAAAAACTATATAGACTCTATTTAATATATACATATATTTAGTAATTGGGTTTAATGTCAAACAGAGAAACAACATTAAAAAAATGATAAACAATTCTTGGTATGATGAACTTAATAAGGTGACCAATTAATGAAAAATTATAAGAGCATCATTGGTAAATCTCTTCGGATTTTTAGATAAAAAAAAAAGAAAAAAAATTACGTGGCAGAGATTTTGGAGGAGAAACGGTTCTTCACAAAGAGTCGAAAGAAGCGATTTTTCGCCACGTGGCTGAATGCAATTCGACATTCTTTTTTTTTTGCGAAAGTCATTATTTTTGTAAAAAAATTGGTTTTTTGTTTTAAAAACCCCATATAAAAAGGTTTACCAATAATGATACTCGTCTGAAACATTAATTTGTGTAACTATGGTTCTAGCTTTAAAGCTCCAAATGCGACACCTTATGTGTTCAGCCGGATTATTGTTGACTCGCTCTTACGCTTTTCAGTTAAGTGCCCTTTTATTGCTAGATTAGCGGAAGCCACGTTTACTTTATTCATTTAATATTTAATTATTTATCTATAATTTCCACACTAAAACTCAATTATAGAATCTGTGCATCCGTCACATACATCTTAGAATTCTTTATATATATATATATTTGTACGGTTGAATATGAGAGCTAGACGGTCTTTACTCGATCATCGAAGTAAAAAACAATAAGGCAGTTATATTTCGACGAAAGATTGGTACAGTGAGACTGATAGATCATTTTCGCATAGAGTAGCATGAAATTCAAACAAAAACATAGAATTATAACATTTTTCGGGCATGTATCTTAACTCTATATATCTTATATCTCTTTTAGAACAGCTGTTATGGAAGATGAACATTATAAAAATATGAACTAGAGACTTTTAGAAAAGAAAAAAAAATGAACTAGAGTGATATGTTTCAACATCATTTCTATGGATGAACTATTTTATGTGTTTAAAAAAAAAACCTTAGATACTACCAAACCAAGGAAGGGGGGGTAGTTGGAGACTTGGAGTTGAGAGTGAAAAGTTGCTAACGTGAGCGCCTTGATTGAAGGGTAATATCGTCAAATTTTGATCAAGCAAAGCCTTAACAACCAGTCTTCCCTCCAAGGCTCCAACGTGTCACGCTCTACAACAAATACTTTTTGACTTTTGTCATTTGTGGATCTATTTCAATATTAAAATCTCCCTCGCAACGTCTATTTATGTTCACCAAATTAGTAGTACATATGTCTTTCCAATTTTTTAAAAAACCTTATAGACTTAGTTTGAACTTTGAAGATAAAAAAATAAAATAATTAATCATTTAAAATAAAATAAAATAAAGTGAATGGACACACATATTACATATAGCTTATGATTTCGTTTAAGCGAAATTAGGCGATTAGTGCTAGAAAATAAATAGATTAAGTAGACAAAAGAACCATTATATAACTGTTTACGGCCATTAAACAGTTAGAGGATTAGTGTTTTAAAATAAGTACGTTGTTTTTTTTTAACAAACAACCTTTAGTTCATTATTAGGTGGATTTGTAGTTTATATTGATAATTAGATGGTCTATAGAGATAATTACATAATGAAGAAAGAAGTGAAAATTAATAACTTTTTTTTACTTAATGATATAAAAATTTAAAGCATTTTTAATGTTAATTTTAAATTTGATTTAAAAATAAAAAGAAAATTAATCATTTTAGTATTTTTATGATATACGAATAAATGATAAAATAAAACTAATGATATGATAACATTTGTCTGATTTTATCAGCTAACTTATACCTATATTTGTTCTCATGTATAATATTTAGTCACCATTTTTGATATTTTATCTACCTAGTTTTATTTGAACTAAACTAAAAAGATTGATAAATGATCCATTTAAAGTAATCAGTTGGATAATTTCATCACTTTAAAGATAAAATTTGAAGTGGGTATTTACTTCCTAGTTAATGTTTTGATATTCCAAATTAATTACCAAAAGGTGTCATAATGGGGATTGATATGGTTAAAAGATCCAGTACCTTAATGGTAATTTCCTAAAAACGCAGGGGTACATTCATAAGATAGCGTTGATGATAGCAACGTTATTTTTGCGAGCAAAGTTTTACGAATATATATATATTTTTTATTATTTTAAGTCATTAATATAATTCAAATTCGGACCCTTTATTTTGTTGTCTGAACCAAAAAAAAAATTCAAATTTTTTTGAATTTTTTTTTGTTGGTCGAAGAGAAAGAAGGGAAGAAGAACAGAGGATTTTTATTCATTACTCTTTTTATCTTCTTCTTTCCAATAAAAAAAGCAAAAGTTGCATCCTTTAGAGAAAAAATTCATCATTTTCTTAGAAGAGAAGAAGGAAAATCTTAGGGTTTTAAAAAATTTCTCAGGAAACAATTCGTTTTTCTTTTCTCTCATGTTTTTCCTCTAAACAAACTAACCTGAGAGACTCTCTGTCTTGTCTCCATTGACCTCGTAAGTTTCGCTCTCTCTTTTTTTTTTTTTTTTTTTTTTTTGTTTTTCCTTTCAAATCATCTTCTCTTCTTCGTTTGTGCAAAGATCAGGTTTTGTTGATTTCCCGTTTAGTCAGAATTTTCATTTCCTCGTTTTTTTCAAATTTTTTTTCCAAATTCCTTACCAGAAATGGAGGAGCCTCGAGATTTTAAACCTTTTGCGTTTACAAATGTTGAGAGATTCTTCGCTGAATCTCTGGTTTTTGTTGTTTATAGGATATTTCCCAAGAAGCTCCCTCCGGTTTCGAGGAAGTATGCATGGTTAACGAGGCGTGGGATTTCTGCTTTTTTTGCCTTCCGACGTTCCTCGTTCACTGCACCGATTTGAGAAATTAGGGTTTATGAAGCTCGGATTGCGTGAAATGCTTGTCGATTAAGACTCCGAACAAGGGGTTTCTGGTTTTCCGGTGTTGGGTTCGTCGAATTTTGTCTCCCGGTGATTCATTTTTGGGTCTGATTTGAAGAAAAGAAGAGGGCATGATGTTATCGGCGTCGCCGAACACACTGGCGAAAAGCTCGCTCGAGGAGATGCTTGAGTCTCTCCGGAAGAAGGACGAGTGCGATCATCGGCCTAGAGACATGCCGCCGGCGCTTCCTTCTCGGCCTAATTCCAGAGCTCGTCTTCCGTCGGCTCGCCGGTCGCTTCCGGCGAAGTTTAGTGTTTGTAGTGTCATGGGAGATCAGAACGGGAGTGTTGCTCCCGCGCAGCCTGAGGCGGAGACTGAACCGGAGAGGAGAGAGGAAGGGAAGAGGAAAGAGAAGGATTTTGGAGTTAAGAGGAACAGTTTCGGAAGCAAGAAGATGAGGACTGGTCATAGATCGGAGTCTCCGTATGCAGCAGAGAAAGAGGAGGAGGAAGGCGTGAAGATTAGTGCTGCGAAGGTTAGTCCGGTGGAGAACGCGGCGGAGCATAAACCTGAGTGGAACGACAATGTTGAGTATTTCATTAAGAAGGTAAAGTTGATGCTGTCTCTTGATAACTCTCTGTTTTGTAGTGAAGTTGAATTGTCTCCAAGGGAGATCATCTCAGAGGCTGAGTTATCTAGTTAGGGTTGGGATCAGGAATGAGTCTTTTTAGTGGTGACTTGAGCAGTGAGATTTTGAACTTTGTGGTAGGAAAAGTCTGGACCTTGGAGTGTTCTGTGGAAGCATATAGAGATGGAATATGTTTGTGCTTGGTAGATAGCTTGCTTAGAGGTGTCACAGTTGTGTTAAGAATTGATTTTTTATTTTCTCTTGTTACAAAAAGGACAGAGTTTTTGGGAACTTGTTGGTTACTGTGTTTGTATTGTATTTCAGAAACTCCGAGTTTGGTGTCGGGTTGCAAATGGGCAGTGGCAACTAGGGAAGATACAGTCTACTTCTGCTGATACGTCGCTTGTTATGTTGTCCACTGCAAATGTAAGTTTATTATTTATATTTAATGTTATTGCACTTTCCATATGATATTGAAGGGTTTCCTGCGTTCTGACTATCGATTTTTTGTGATTTTTGTTGTTATCAAAGGTTGTGAAAGTGTCTACTGAAGAGCTTTTTCCTGCAAACCCAGATATTTTGGAAGGTGTTGAAGACCTTATACAGCTTAGCTATTTAAACGAACCATCTGTTCTCTATAACCTTCGTGTCAGATATTCGCAAGACGTGATTTATGTGAGTTTACTGAAAAATCCCAGCTCTTGTGATTAGTTTCTCACAGTTTTTGCCTAGCTCTTACCTAACTTTCATGTTACTCTTTTTATAGAGTAAAGCAGGGCCGGTGTTGATTGCGGTTAACCCGTTCAAGAACGTCGAAATCTATGGGAACGATGTCATCTCAGCTTATCAGAAGAAGGCTGTGGATACTCCTCATGTTTATGCTGTGGCAGATGCAGCTTATGATGAGATGATGAGAGGTGAGGGGACGCATTTATAACCACGCTTTTTGTATTTACGTGATTCGGGATTTCCTAATCGGTCTTCCAGAGAGAGTATCTGGCACTTACATTTTGAACGTTTCTACATGCAGAAGAGAAGAACCAGTCTATTATAATAAGGTATCTGAGTCTTTGCCCTCTGAAGTTTGTATGCTTCTGGATGCTTTTGTATAGATGATGTGATTTTCTGATATTTATATCAACGGCGAATTGATTATCATTGTTTTTTGCAGTGGAGAAAGTGGAGCTGGGAAAACCGAGACTGCAAAATTTGCAATGCAGTATTTGGCAGCTCTTGGTGGAGGTAGCTGTGGAGTTGAGTACGAAATCCTGAAGACAACCTGCATACTCGAAGCTTTTGGGAATGCCAAAACATCAAGAAATGCTAACTCTAGCAGATTTGTGAGTTGTTTTTTTAATCCAGTTTTCTCCCTTGTACCCTCAAGTTATTATTGTTAATGTCACGCCTTTTTGTAAATTGAGAATTTTAAACAGTGTATCTTAACTGGCGCAGGGTAAGCTCATAGAAATTCATTTTAGTGCAACGGGAAAGATATGTGGAGCCAAACTTGAAACTTGTGAGTATAATCTGAGCACCCCATATGATTCTTTCTCATATTGTTTGGGTTTGGAGCTCACTCCGTTTCTTTTGTCTTCTTCTCCATGTTTTGCGTAACTACTCTTTGGTAAATGCCCATAGTTCTGCTTGAGAAGGTAACTTTGTTTCTGCTGAGAATCTTTTTCATCTGACTTTCACTACTTAGCCATCGGTCACTAATTGGTAGTAATCCTTTGACCAGTCAAGAGTGGTTCAGCTGTTCAATGGCGAAAGATCCTACCATATATTTTATGAGTTGTGTGCAGGTGCTTCGCCGATTCTTAAAGGTAACATTACAAACTGAAATCTCCAAGATTTAATACTGTTATCTTAATTATTTGGCGGCATATATCTTTCTTTAGAAATGCCTTGCTGAAGTAAAACACAGACAAGACATAAAATATTGCTTAATTTGTCTTGTGGCTAAACTATCATTCCAATGGTTTTATTTGTAGAGAGATTGAAGCTTAAAACAGCAAGTGAGTATACCTACCTGAACCAGAGTGACTGCTTGACCATCGACGGTGTTGATGATGCTCAGAAGTTTCACAAACTACTGGTAAATTTCTGTTTCTCTTTCCTGTACTTTGCTTCTGTTTCCGTTGTTAAGATGCCAAGTTTTTTCTCACAGTCATCTCTCTACTTATGTAGGAAGCTTTCGACATTGTTCAAATCCCTAAAGAGCATCAAGAGCGTGTTTTTGCATTGCTTGCCGCGGTGTTGTGGCTAGGGAATGTATCTTTCAGAGTTACTGACAATGAAAATCATGTGGAGGTGGTAGCGGATGAAGGTAGAATCTACAGTCCTAATTCTTCAAAAGCTGTAACTTGGTGATGCACTGATGCTCGCTTATCATTTGGCTGTTATTTCTTACAGCTGTCACCAATGCCGCTATGTTAATGGGCTGCAACTCAGAAGAGCTTATGGTGGTTTTGTCTACCCGTAAACTTCAAGCTGGAACGGATTGTATTGCTAAAAAGCTGACATTGCGGCAGGTAATGTTTAACGGTCACTGGTCTTGATACTTATTTTCATATACATTGATCATAAGGTGATGTATGAGTTTCTGTGCCTTTTTACCTGCAGGCAACCGACATGAGGGATGGAATTGCAAAGTTTATATATGCAAGCCTTTTCGACTGGCTTGTTGAGCAAATAAACATTGCACTGGAAGTCGGCAAATCACGTACAGGGAGATCTATAAGCATCCTTGATATATATGGGTTTGAATCATTTAAGGTTAGTAGAAGTTCCCACATACGCTCTAGACTTTTATGAAATCTCTATTCTTTCTGGAATCCTGCGATGATGATCTGTTTCTCCTTGGTTTTCAGAATAATAGCTTTGAACAGTTCTGTATAAACTATGCCAATGAAAGATTGCAGCAACACTTCAACCGGCATTTATTTAAACTTGAACAAGAGGTGATTTTTCTTTTGGTCTAAATGATATTTGAAGACAATCAAGAGGATGGAATTGATTTACAGTTCCATTCAATATTATCTTCTCTGTTCAGGAATATGAAGAGGATGGAATTGATTGGACTAAGGTCGAATTTGAAGACAATCAAGAGTGCTTAGATCTAATTGAGAAGGTAATTAATGGCCACGCTCCAGAAGTTTTGCTCTACGCTACAAGGACATTTCTGCATGTTTTAAGAAGTAATCTCTTGCATATGTTTGCTTGTGCAGAAACCCATTGGTTTGTTGTCTCTACTAGATGAGGAATCAAATTTTCCGAAGGCAACTGATTTGACCTTTGCCAACAAGCTCAAGCAACACTTGAAGACCAACTCTTGCTTCAAAGGAGAGAGAGGTCGAGCCTTCAGAGTTAATCATTATGCCGGAGAGGTCAGTTCATGCCCTTGGATCAATAACCAGACTCTGAATACTGAGTAGGTTTCATATGGATCTGGTTATGTGCAGCTTTTCTTGTACTAATGGGGGTTTTTCTTCCGAATGATAATTTTGTTTACAGGTTCTCTATGATACAAATGGGTTTTTGGAAAAGAACAGGGATCCGCTGCCTGCTGATCTTATCAATCTTCTATCATCATGCGACTGCCAGCTGCTGAAACTGTTTTCTACTAAAATGCGTGACAAATCTCAGAAGCCGCTTATGTTATCCGAGTCCACGAATCAAACCGTTGGGACGAAGTTTAAGGTAAAGAGCGATTGAATTATGCAGTTTTTGTTTTCAGTTGAAATCTTCCTCAACTCACATTGCATCCCTCATGATTAACTATCTCTTACAGGGTCAACTTTTCAAGTTGATGAACAAGTTAGAGAACACAAGACCTCACTTCATCAGATGCATAAAGCCGAACTCGAAGCAGCTTCCCAGAGTTTATGAAGAGGATCTTGTCCTACAACAGCTAAGATGTTGTGGCGTGTTGGAGGTTGTTAGAATATCAAGATCAGGATATCCTACTCGTTTGACACATCAAAAGTTTGCAGGAAGATATGGTTTCCTATTGTCCGACAAAAAGGCCTGTCAGGATCCTCTGAGCGTATCAATTGCTGTTCTGAAACAGTACGAAGTTCATCCTGAACTGTATCAAGTTGGCTATACAAAATTGTACCTCCGAACTGGGCAAGTAAGTAACTTCTTTATGCAGAGACATAGAGCCAGGCTGTTTCCTGATCTTATCGATACAAAATTCTTATGCCCTCATCTCTAATTTTTTTGTTTTTTTATATAGATTGGTATCTTTGAAGATAGGAGAAAAAAAGTTCTTCAAGGCATAGTGGGATTACAAAAGCATTTCCGCGGTCACTTGTCTCGTGAATGCTTTCAGAATATGAAAAACGGGGCATTGGTACTTCAGTCGTATGTACGAGGTGAAATTGCCCGAAGAGTGTTTGACACTGAAGCAAAGATCCATGCTGAGTCTGTTTCTGAAGCAAACACAGGAGAGTTGTTTGCAGTCATACACTTGCAATCTGGTAAACTGCTGCTTATCTTCTTTGGTAACTTAAAGATTTTGGTTCTCAAGTTTGGTTAAGATTCATTAACATTTTTTTCCTTTGCAGCGGTTCGTGGATGGTTGGCTCGAAAACGGTTCAACAGTATGCAAAGACAGAAAGAATTACTCGATGTGACGACAAAATCAAAGAGGAAAGCTGGCAGGAGGATTTCAGAAGACAAGGTACTTACTACTTAAAGGAAGATTGTCCACTTCCGAATCAAACATTATTACACTATAACTTTCTCTCGTTTGCGGGTGTAGGATCTTCCGGTGGAGCAGTTCCAAGTTCAACCATCAGCTCTGTCTGATTTCCAGAAGCGGGTTCTGAGATCCGAAGCAGCTTTAGTGGAGAAGGAACAGGAAAACACAGCATTGAGAGAGCAGCTGAGGCAATTTGAGGAGAGATGGTCGGAGTACGAAGTGAAGATGAAGTCAATGGAGGAAACATGGCAAAAGCAAATGTCCTCGTTGCAGGTTGCGTGTTTTACTGATTCTGAAAGTCCCTTCTCACTCACTCACTGCATCACACACCAATTTTTTTCTTTCTGAAATGTTCTAGTTTTGCATTTCGTGTTTTTGCAGTTGAGTCTTGCGGCTGCTCGAAAGAGTCTAGCTGCAGAGAACATTACGGGTCAAGCAGGAGGAAGACAAGACACATCAATATCCCCATCCCCTTTTGGTTATGAATCAGAGGACACAATGTCCACAGGAACTCCCGGAGTGAGAACTCCCACTACTAAATTCAGTAACGGAAACACTCCAGAACTCAGGGTCAGAGAGCTCAACGGAAGTTTGAACGCAGTCAATCATCTCGCGAGAGAGTTTGATCAGAGGAGACTCAATTTCGACGAAGATGCAAGAGCTATCGTGGAGGTGAAGCTTGGACCGCAGGGAACTCCAAACGGGCAGCAACAGCAACAACAACACCCAGAAGATGAGTTCAGGAGACTGAAGCTAAGATTCGAGACATGGAAGAAAGATTACAAAGCTAGATTAAGAGAGACTAAAGCAAGACTCCATAGAGTAGATGGTGGGGATAAAGGTCGTCACCGGAAATGGTGGGGCAAAAGAGGCTAGGGGGTTTCAATCACTCGCTTAGGTATGTTGTTGTATTTAGTATCACAAATCCCCAAAATGTTAGATTGAGAGAGCACTGTAGAGATTCAGCTTAGAGACAATGTATTTTTTTTTTTTTTTTTTTGGGAACTTCTTCTGTCCATAGCAAATAGAGTTTTTGTAACTTGAGAAGGAACAAGAAAGGTTATGTTCATATCATTACATCAAGACTTGAAAAAAAAAAAAAAAATCAAGCTCCGGGTACAAACTTTGTTGCGTAAGCCCAAGCATTGTTAGTGACCGGGTTATCGATATGGTCAAGGAGATTCTCCAAAGGACCTTTCCCGGTTACAATGGCTTGAACAAAGAAGCCAAACATTGAGAACATAGCCAATCTTCCGTTCTTGATCTCTTTCACCTTGAGCTCAGCGAAAGTAACCGGGTCATCGGCGAGACCCAGCGGGTCGAAGTATTGCCCGCCCGGGTACAAGTCATTGCCTTCGCCAACACCATCAAGACCGTTGATGCGGAAACCTTCGACTAGTCCCATTAGGACAACTTGGAAGCCAAGGATGGCCAAGATGCTTTGTGCGTGGACTAGGTTTGGGTTGCCAAAGTAGTCCAAACCGCCTTCGGAGAAGATTTGTGAACCAGCTTTGAACCAGACCGGCTCTTTGAATTCCACGCGGACCCATTTCTGAAGAACTTCAGGGGTTATGCAACCGAAAGCTCCCAACATTGCCCATCTCCCATGGATCACCTGTGAATGATGATGATTAGTGTGATTAGTGTTTCCAACAAGTGTTTTGTTTTTGTTTCGAGTGAGTGAGGAGTTAAGAGACTAACCTCAAGAGCTCTGTTTTTGGCGAAGGCTTCAGGGTCTGCGGATAAACCGGCGGTGTCCCAACCGTAGTCGCCGGGGAACTCTCCGGTGAGGTAAGACGGTGTTTGGACGGAAAAGGGTCCTAAGTACTTCACTCTGTCTGGTCCGTACCATAGATCGTTTCCCTTCACATGTCAAATTAAAAAATGAAAAATGAAAATCAGACACAACCCAAAGGAGAAAGATGAAACCTTTAATATGAGATTGAAGACGAAAGAAAGAGAAACAGACCATAGTGTATTTGGGAGATCCGAGAGAGACAACATCACGAAGAGGGTTAAAGCTTGAGCCTTTAGCCTGGCCAAGAAATGGTTTTGGGGCAAGAACACTGCTTGAGCTCATGAATGTTGAAGCCATTGTTCTCTCTCTCGGACAGAGCGTTTTTTTTCTCTGAGTTGTTGTTCTTCTTCTCTGCTGTTTGGTGATGGATATTGGTCTCAAGGGAGCTTGACTTTTAAGTAAGTGTTTTGTGGATGAGAAGAGAGGAGGGAGAGAATCAGAGATGGGATATAGATAGAGAGTGAGATGTTTGGATTAGCCAATCAGGAAACAGCTTTGGATTTGAAGTATCTCTAACTCCATCTCTTTTTATCCATCTGTACTTTGTCTCTGCCCATTTAAGTTTTTTACTTTATAAACAACAACAAAAAATAAAAGAAAGCAAGATTTCAGTAATTTAACATCCAATATGTATATCAAACATCTTTCCTAGACTTTCATCGATCTTTTTTTTGGACCCAGTTAGGCACTTGCAAACAATTTTATAATAAAAAAAGATGCGGTGAGCGTGGATCGAACACGCGCCCTTCAGATCTTCAGTCTGACGCTCTCCCAACTGAGCTATCCCCGCTTGTTGTTTCTTCTTTTTATATTTGATATATAATCGCATTATTACATATTACTGACGTTAATCACACTCTAGCTCCGCAAATTAAACAGCATTTTTACATATTACTGACGTTAATCACACTCTAGCTCCGCAAATTAAACAGATTAATTGTATTGCCTCATTCATTTATCAATAACAAAACCTTAAAGAGCAAGAAAAAATACAGTACACTAACAAAATTCTCTGTACATCTCACAACACTCGTTTAAGTATTGGTTTCTCTTCTACAGCGTTAACTCGCTGAGAGGTCGCTAGAAAAGGAAAAACAAAAAAAAAGAGAGATGAAGCTTCGTTGTGAGCTGCGACGTCAGTTGATATGGATTTATCTTCTTAGAGCTCCATAGTTCCTTGTAACCTGCATTTACAAATCAATAGTTCAATACTAATAAGTGAGCATATATCATATGGTAAATAAGAACTTAAACCCTCTAAGGAGCACGAAACAGCAGAAAAAAAATGGAGAATAAGTGTGATTAACAAACCCGAGGCTGAGATCTGTTTAGCTTCTTTTCTATGTCTTCATCATCTTCGTCCTCGTCATCGTCTTTGCTACTGAGCAGCCTATGGAGTGAAGAAGAGCTTTCGTTTTTCCTACCACGTTTTGAAGTCCCGGAGCCTCTACCTCTGCCTCTCTTATTAGTAGCTGGTCTTTTACGTCCTTTGCCTCTAGTGTTCTCATCTTCCTCCTTTAATTGATATAAAACAAGAATCATGATAAGTCAAATGCATATTCACTCCAAAAGACAAACGAATCGTTGTGAACAAACGAATAACGGTGTAAGGATCCATACCGAACTGCTGTCAATTTTGTTAAGATCTTCAGGCTCGGCTTCTTCGCTTGAAGGAGAATCTACATCGTCTTCTTCAATGGTGGAAGCACTTTTGAAGGAAGCTGAAGCAGCAGCTGAAGCAGATCTAATGAAAGACAAAGCAGGGACATAACATTAGCTAGCTAGTGATGCCAATCAATGCCTTCCACGTCCCTGAATCCTAGCCTAAACTGGTTAATCGCGATGACAAGAAAAAGTTACCTTTGAGACTGGCGAAAACCAAGAGAACCATCAAGAGTTGTTTGCTTCATCGCACTCGCGGCCTTACCACGGCCTCTTCCTCTGGCTGGGGCCTTAGCTCTACCACGAGATGTATTAGCAGTGGATGAACCCCTCCGTCCTCTAGTGGCAGGCACTGAACCAGAGATCTGAGTCGTGTCCTCATCATCACTAAAAGAAGCGCTCGCGATGCCACTGCTTCTTTTCGTCAAATTCTGTACCAACCTCAGGTAAAAATTAGCATCTCAACGGCAGGATAAAGGTGAATGTAAGATCAGAAACTGCAAGGAAATTCTAAGAAGGAGAATATAAACCTCTGATGTCAATCCAGTGGATAAAAACTGTGAGGAACCACTGGGTCGAGTGGACCTATCTTTCAATCGTTCCTGCACAAACAATAATGCAACTCAGATCGATATTCTATTCCTCCCCACAATCGGCAACAGAAAGCAACTAAATTTAAATCTTCTTGCCTCTAAGCACTCTCCCACTTTAAGAATCAAATCGTCCTCCTCAAATTTCTGGGCATCTGAATCTTTTGCTAGCTTACCCTGCAAAAATGGGAAGAGAATAATCATAAAAAACAATAATCAGGACGTGTTGAGTAATAAAAATAATATCATACGCAGAGCTTCGTATTGAATGGTGAAGGAATAAAGAAGTACATACACGAGTCTCTTGAAGATTGTACTGAACGCATGAGTAGAAAGCTAGTTTATCATCCTTGTTCACAAAATTGTGAAGAGCAACATCCAGATCGTTAACTGGAAGGATCTCCATTTTCTGCGCAAGAGGACAGAGTGATCATCCCATAGTGTATTCAAGCCCATTAGATTAGGTAACCTATTCAAGTCTATATCATTCTGTGGTTATATTCTACAGGGGCTGAAGATAACAACACAATTATAAGGAAAGAAAGGTTGCAGGATGTACCAAGTTGCTTTCAGCTACTAAAGCTTCTATATTTTGCTGGTTCAGTTCTTCTGGACGAAGCCGCTCAGAATCATCGATGATGGCTGTGAAATGGAAGATCGAAATATATGATAACTAAATCACACTAGACAAGAAAGCAACAACATGGTCCAACTGTGCTACTCTAATGCCCTTACCGTCGCTCCGACCCTTCTTAGAAGCCTTGGAGAAGATTAAAATGTCCTGGGGATTTGCAACCTGAAAGTGTTTGAGAATTTGTCATAAGTTACCCAACATTCAAGAAAGAGTGGTGAACATCATGTTACAGTAACTAATTTTTAGGTACCTTTCCCACATATTTCTGTCCAAACCTTTGAGGATTTATCGTCATAAATCCAGAGTAATCTACCTGAAAGATTGAACCAGATCTCAGTCTTGCTTTGGTCATGTAAGACTCGTAAATAACAAATATGTGCTTGTGGCTATGGGTGTGCGTGCTTCAAAGTGCCAAAGCTTAGCCTCTGCTAGAACTTGCAGCAGTGTGAAGGAAACTTGGAAACAAATTACCTTGATTCGAACCAATGGGAGCTTGATATCTGATCTGTTAACAGCTTTTTTGCTGGCTTTCTCTATTAGATCTCTGACCTAACAATTTTGTAGACATTATTAGAGGCATTCAGTGATTTGTTAAACCTAATCAAAAAGGAGGTAGGAGGGAAAAAAAAATCCACATGAACTACGACAAAAGGGAATAGTTACCACTTTATCCAAGTGTTCTAGAATTGAGTTTTGATCATTGGGATCAATATCACCTTCATCCTTTAAAACAATCTGCACTTTGAAAATATGTAAGCAACGAAGTCTGTCACCGCCATAACATATAGGGAAAAGAAATTTTACCTCTGTATACTCAAATGGCCTTACAGATGTCAAAGGTATCTTCGTAGGACGATATTGATTTCCCTGTTAGTCATATATTTTAAGTTACTCAGGCTTACATGCTTGATTAAAAAAAAGAGCAAAAAAACCATACTAGAAGCAAGTAGATTAAGCAGTAAGATCAAAGTGAAGATGAAGTTTCAGATTGTTTGCTGAAGAACCTTGATTTCTAAGAGAAGAACATGCTTTGGCTTTGATTCCCCATCGATAAGTGATGTTGCCACAGAAGACCCTGGTTGTGTGATGTGGAAGCCCATTCCAGATACCTCCTTCAAAAATTTAAACGCTTTTAGCTCATAGAGGCAACGAACATTATGTCTCGCTCTTATTTAAATGCAATAACTCCAATAACCAAAATTTCAGTGGACCTGGGGGTCGATAAGGCATTCATGCTCATGGCCCCACACAATGAAGTCGAGGAACCGTGGAAGAAAGTGCTCACTTATTGCATTTTTGGGGTTTGATTTCACCCTGCAAGTCATAGCATATGAGTACAGAATCAAAGTTTCTGATATTGAAATTAGAAAGAATAAGAAACCCGTCAAAAATATAGTATTGTAATGGGATCAACCTATTTTGATGAAGCACCAGAATGTTGAACCAGTCAGAAACGTCAGATCCTTCTTGAACTTCAGGCCTCATCCATTGGACAGCATGTGGGGTCTGTGAAACCAATGAATATTAACACAATAAGAAATTGTATAGCAAAAATGGAGATCTTCTGGAATACCTGAAACATTCTATTGAGACGTTCATCCCTGATGTTTCCTAAACCATAGAGAGCCACGGNTACATGCTTGATTAAAAAGAGAGAAAAAACCTACTTAAAGCAAGTAGATTAAGCAGTACGATCAAAGTGAAGATGAAGTTTTAGATTGTTTGCTGAAGAACCTTGATTTCTAAGAGAAGAACATGCTTTGGCTTTGATTCCCCATCGATAAGTGATGTTGCCACAGAAGACCCTGGTTGTGTGATGTGGAAGCCCATTCCAGATACCTCCTTCAAAAATTTAAACGCTTTTAGCTCAAAGAGGCAAAGAACATTATGTCACACTCTTATTTAAATGCAATAACTCTAAAAACCAAAGTTTCAATGGACCTGGGGGTCGATAAGGCATTCATGCTCATGGCCCCACACAATGAAGTCGAGGAACCGTGGAAGAAAGTGCTCACTTATTGCATTTTTGGGGTTTGATTTCACCCTGCAAGTCATAGCATATGAGTACAGAATCAAAGTTTCTGATATTGAAATTAGAAAGAATAAGAAACCCATCAAAAATATAGTATTGTAATGGGATCAACCTATTTTGATGAAGCACCAGAATGTTGAACCAGTCAGAAACGTCAGATCCTTCTTGAACTTCAGGCCTCATCCATTGGACAGCATGTGGGGTCTGTGAAACCAATGAATATTAACACAATAAGAAATTGTATAGCAAAAATGGAGATCTTCTGGAATACCTGAAACATTCTATTGAGACGTTCATCCCTGATGTTTCCTAAACCATAGAGAGCCACGGTTGTCGAACCCTGAATATTAATTTGATTAAATGTTAGTCCAAGAAACCAGGGAGGAGCCAAGTGTTCAGATTACAAATTATTTGCACCAACCTTCTTCATAAGTATAGGGTAGAGAGAAATCTGGCCAACACCTGAACCACCAAGAACCATCTTTCCAAAATAATTCACGAGGTTGCATGCTGAAAGAATATCAATTGCAGAAAGGTTGTCCTGTTGCCAGATGCGACAAAGAAGAGAAACACATTAAAAATACTTAACGAAGGAAGACATCCAAATCCACGAACTAATCCAGTTCCATATATATTCAAATGAGTATGCTTTAACAAGAGCATGTAGATGTAAGTTATGTACCACTCCGGCTGGATCATCATGATTTCCATGAATACTGAACACGGGCAAGCCTACGTTGAAGTGTGGATCCTCATAATTTACATGACCAAACCTGTAGCCAGAAACCAATGTTAAGGAATGAGAGATTAATCCACACCTTGACAAAACAAAGTGTACAAAAAAGTACAGAGATTTATACACATGATGAGTCAATGTGCCAATTGAATAGTTCAGTTCATAATTCTTCCTGATACGATTAGATTAATAGCAGAAGAGTAGAGAGTCTCACGCATTTTGAAAATTTACAGTCTGGTCGCTGACAACTTGAAACTGCACTGGTTTATCATTAAGGCAGTGGCGGCGAAGAATTTCAATGGCTTTGACTAGCGTAGTTCTAGAGGGTTTATTCTCATGAAAAAGATCACCTCCGAGGAGTAAGAAGTCCACCTGTTTCAAGAGAGTGAAAAAAAAAAGAAGAAATGAAAGTTTCTGAGAGTCAATCGTCGCAATAAGTTAACTAGATGATTCAAACTCAGGATAGTACTGGAAACGGAAGGAAAAAAACTCTATATCGAACCTGTTTCTCCTCCGCTATAGAACAGATCTCTTCGAAAGCCTTGAACGAATCATGCCGCCTTATTTCATCCTTCTCCATGTAGCCCAAGTGGCAATCGGTTGCAACAAGTATTCGAAGTGTATCACTCAAATCCTCCCTGTCAAGCATACACTGACACACTAAGTTCTTGAAAACAAAAGTTACAACAATTCAGCGCTGAATGTATATATTCACAACTTATGAGTTAAGGAACGTTGAAGCTCTGAATGTTTAACAGCATCGAGGTCAGCAAAATATTTTTGTTTGATACTGAACACAGAAAACAAAGTTTCTGCAGACTTTTCCTATAGTCACTGTCCATTAAAAATGCAGCAAAGCCAAAAAGCACACCTAGACATGATGGCAAGTGCTTGCAGCTCAGTAAACCTGAAAAAGACCAAAACAAAAACTTGTATTAAGAATTAAAACTAGACCCCAACAAGTTCTTAGTGAAGAATCAAGCAAACATATCAAGAAATGTGTCTCCTTTTGTGGTGATTCAACAAACGTACTCCTCAAAACCCTAAAGACAAAAATTCAAAAAAAAAAAATCACTAGGAAATTGAAAAGCTAAATGTACTTGAGAATGGGCTAGAAAGAAAACAATCATACAATAAACTGAAGCTTTCGTCGCCATCAATTAACGGGTTTCGGAAAATCCATTAGCCAATTTAATCAATTTGTACTGTTTCCAGAAATTTCTTAAATTTTTTTAATACTTGTCGCACTTTCTCAGCGGTGTGGGAATAGAACCCTAACCTGGTTTCCCAAAAAGATTAAAGTCAAGCGACGGAACTCCGGTGACCGGAAACAGCGATTCCGGCGGAATCGAAGAGAGATTGAGGATGGAGATAGCTGGCGCGGGGAATTTCAAAGCCAGAGGCGGGCGAATGTGTGAGCGACCAAATTAGGGAGACGAATGTCGTCGTAAGGCAAAAATAAGTATTGTATATTACGTATACGGTCCTTGTAAATGACTAAGTAGCCTAAAAACCCCCAAATCTTTTAGTAGTGTGCCCAAAAAGGCCTGAAAGTTATAACCACGAAATTTTCTTTCTGTTGATGCGTGGTTAATTCAGACCATGTTCTGTGATTTGTTGTTTCTTAGTAAAAAAATCTAATTAGTAAAATATTGGCATCAAAAATATGATTTATAGACCATATATCAATCACTATATCATTTATATTGTTTTAACAAAACTCTAACCTATAAACCAAGTGGTAGTAGTAGGTAGTTCCCTTCTGGGGTGAGAGTCGGCCCTGCTGGTGTAAGCCAGGGATCGATTCCCCACAGAAGCGGAATTGCAACATTTAATCCACTTAGCCACTGGGGCATTCAAATGGTCTCTTCGGGCCTCCACGATTCCCGCGAGACCCGCCGTTAGGCTGGCATTCCGGACTACACAGGATCTGCAGGACCTTGTAAATTAGTGTCCGGTTGGTGGCCTGTGGTTAGTCGGATCCAAAGGATCCGGATACCTGGGTTATAAAAAAAAAAAAAAACTCTAACCTATATACATGGCGCTTCATCATTCATTGAGGAGGACTAGATAAATTTTCGCATTTCTCTTTTTTATTCTTTTACTGTTTTTTTCTTTCGCTTTTCCAATATTTTCATTCTCTAACTTTCATTCTTCATTTTCAATATCTCTTGCATCATGTTTGTGCTTATCCAAGAAGAAAACTATTACAATGGGTAGTTAGCTTCGTTTTCATGAGGTTAGCTTCGTGTTATTTGCGCAATTGATAGTTAAAAATACATATGCATATATTTGAGGTATAGTTGGAAAAATTAAAATAAATATTTTCTGAATAAAACAAAATAAAATTAATTTCAATGCATTTCGGTTTATTAAATTCGGTTTGAATTGATTACACAAAAATCGATTTATTAATTTTTTGGATTTTAAAATCAAGACGCCAAATGGTTTACAAACTAATCTCGGAAATTGGGCCACACCTTGTATGATACTTCGGCCCATGAAGACAGCGTAACTGCGTTTTTATTTTATTTTTGTCAACCAGCGTAAGTCTTGTCGTTCTACTTCCAAGTTCCAACTGTCCCACCAAAAAAAAAAGGACAATTAAAATAAAAATAATTCAAGGAACAAAGATATGGCAAAGAGAATACATGTCAAGCGTTCATTTAAAAATAATACTAAAATTTGTAAATAACAGCGAATATATCTAAAAATAATTTAATATATAATGAAAGAGAGATAAGAGTGAGAAGAGAATTTGAGGTGGGGATACGTTAGAGAGAGTGATAGTTAGAATTGCCATATGCAAGAGATGTACACATTCTATGAAATGACAAATGAATATGTTGGAATCTAGTGAACGAAGAAGCTCAAATACAAAAAATACTTAACAACCCAACAAAAACGGACATTTCATGTGACTCTTGCCAAACACATATCTTCTATCTTCCACTTTTTTCTTATTATTTAATCGATTTTGTGTGCTGAAATCAACTCCATGTTTAAGAATATGTGTCATCTCGTTTTTATTAAAAAAAACTTAGAGCGAAAACTTTAGAGATATTCGTTGTATTTATTGTCTATCCACAATAACAATTATATTTGTGGGAAATCGAGATTGTAGAACTTTGTTTTATGTTTGAAATGAATATAACGAATATGAATCATTTGTAAGAACGAGAATACGAGCACACAAGAAAATTAACGAGGTTCGGCAACGTGCCTACGTCCTCAAAGTATTCACTAGAGATTCTTAGACAATCTTACAACAAGACCTTGCCTAATGGAATTACTCGACACTAAGACACCCCTTAGTTCGACACCAACTAATCTCTATCACTTAACAAGACACAACCGTCTTGAATACACAACTGTGTTACACACTTCTTTTCGTGTGTCACACCGAGCAGACTCGTGCTCACCAACAGAGACCGAAGCTTAGCTTTCTTCTCTTTTCTCAATATTTCGGCTAACCCTAATTTTACTCATAAATCTTGTATTTATAGAGTCCAAAACGTTCAGTCTTCAATATTCATCCAATATGCATATATGGAAATATCTCCACCAGATATTTCATCCTTATCAAGTATTTCCTTTTCTTTGATACTCTCATAAGACTCCAATGCATATCTTCCATATTTATCTTGATTTCCACGTTGAAACACATCTCTTGTGCCAGCAATAACTCCACATACTTCCAACGACTTTGTAACAACTCTGCAGTAGTTCTTGTGTTACACAGCTCAGTACATGTGTTACACAACTCTGTCACGTTCCAGCAGCCTAGGATCCTTGGATCTAACAATCTCCCCCTTTTTCATTGAATTTTATAACTCAAGCTCACTGACTATAAATCTATATCTGAAGCTCTCCCTTAATCCAGAAACTCCCCCTTAATTGAGTACACACTAACAATCTCCCCCTGCTTGAGGGATAAAACTCTGTGAAAACTCCAAGTCATACAATAAGCTTTGTCATACCTGCTGGAACGTGCATCATGCTCAAGCTCTTCCTTGTCTTCGATCTTTCCATCGACTTGCATTGAATGTGTTGATATTTTTCTCCCTATGTCGTTCTTGATAGCAAGACTCATGTTTCAAACACTTACATGTGCGATATGAAGACTTCTTTGATATATTGGCTGAAGATCTCAAAGACACGTCATCATACAAATCAATCTTCTTCATCCACACCTTTTGAAACTTCTTTGGATCTGGAACAAACTTGTTTTGTTTCAAAGCACACCTTACTTTGTCAATGAATTTGTAGCAGTAAGCCTTGATATGTCCTTTCTTCCCACAAAAGAAACATCCTGAAAAACTTCCACGAACTCCATGACCACAACTTGTCTTCTCTGCTCCAACACAGTCTGACATGTTTGACACATATACAGTTTTTGAACTCACTGTACCTTCTTTATAACCCAGACTAGCCTTTGTCTTCCAAGTTCTTCCCATAGCCAAAAACTTATCCAAATTCTCAGATCCCTTGTTTAACATAGGTATCCTCTTCCTATTCTCATTTACCTCACGCACAAGGTCCTTGCTCTTCTCCCCTTTTTTGACATGAAAACTTCATGCCTCTTAATGACCTTATCTTCCAAGGTTTTATTCTTTTCACGTTCTGCCTCAAGTGCCTCCTGCAACTTCTTGTTCTTGTCTTCCAAGGTCTGAATTTTGGAAAGAGACATCTCACTTGCACCATTTACTTGATCATGCTCTAACTCTAGAATGTTGACTTTGGATTCTAGCATCCTCTTATCCCTGATCAATTGAAGGTTATCAGTGCTCAATTTAACCCAACTCTCATAAAGGTTTCTGACTTCAACTTGAACATCCACCTCTTCATCACTTTCTGAATCACTGCTTGACGCAACTGAATATGTGTGTGACACATGTGATACTTCAGATTCATGTTCATTGCTTTCTCTCTCACGCTCCATAACTCCATGCCAGGCCACAAGATCAAGAACATCTTCATCTTTATCTGACTCTGTAGCACTACAACTTCGAACCATCTTCTTCTCCTTTGTTCGCGTGTTCACACAATTCGATTTTGTGTGACCATAACCATTGCACTTATTACACTTGGTTTCTTTTCTTTTGAATGATGGACAAACTGATTTGACATGTCCAATGCCATGACATTTATAGCACTCAACTTCACATCTTTTCTGTCCTTCTTCTTTTCTTTCCAATCTATATCTGAATGTTTCAAAGAAACGATCCATCTTTTCTTCAAACTTTTGGATCATCAAGCGAACAACTTCTTCAAGTTTCTGAATCTTGTGCTTGTCATCATCAACTGTGAACACAAGATCATCTACAAGTTTTGGAGATTTATATTCTAATTCCATCTCCTCAGCCTTTAGCATTCCTACCACCTCAGCAAACTTGAGTTCATCAGTATTCATCGTCATTTTTATCACAGCTTTATGTGCTTCAAACCTAGAAGGCAAGCATCGCAAAAGTTTCTTCACCAGTTTTGCGTCTTTGTAGCTTTTACCCAGAACTCGTGCTTCATTAGCTATGGAGCTGAGTTTTGCACTGAATTCCCCTATCTTCTCATCATCACTCATCCATATGTTTTCAAACTGTGATGCCAACAAGTCTAGTCTAATCCTCCTGACGTTTTCAGTACCCTCAAAGGCGTTTTGTAGTATATCCCATGCCTCTTTAGCTGACTCACACCCTTGTATTAATTCAAATTGCTTTCTATCAACCGAATTGAAGATTGCGTCCAACGCCTTTGCATTGAATTTTGAAAGCTTCTTCTCTGTTGCACTCCACTTTGTCTTGGGTTTAACTGTTTCTACTCCATCTTCTGATATCACACAAGGCTCTTGCCAACCACACTGAACAACGGTCCATACATCTTCATCTATGCCACGTATATTCGCCCTCATTCTCACTTTCCAGTGACCGTAATTCATATCATCTAACAATAAGGGATTATAAGCAGCGATTAGTTGTGAAGGTGTCGCCATATTCTCTTCTCAGGATCTCACCTGTGTTCGAGAAAAACTATCGCGGGTAGGTGTCCCGCTCTGATACCAATTGTAAGAACGAGAATATGAGCACACAAGAAAATTAACGAGGTTCGGCAACGTGCCTACGTCCTCAAAATATTCACTAGAGATTCTTAGACAATCTTACAACAAGACCTTGCCTAATGGAATTACTCGACACTAAGACACCCCTTAGTTCGACACCAACTAATCTCTATCACTTAACAAGACACAACCGTCTTGAATACACAACTGTGTTACACACTTATTTTCGTGTGTCACACCGAGCAGACTCGTGCTCACCAACAGAGACCGAAGCTTAACTTTTTTCTCTTTTCTCAATATTTCGGCTAACCCTAATTTTACTAATAAATCTTGTATTTATAGAGTTCAAAACGTCCAGCCTTCAATATTCATCCAATATGCATATATGGAAATATCTCCACCAGATATTTCATCCTTATCAAGTATTTCCTTTTCCTTGATACTCTCATAAGACTCCAATGCATATCTTCCATATTTCTCTTGATTTCCACGTTGAAACACATCTCTTGTGCCAGCAATAACTCCACATACTTCTAACGACTTTGTAACAACTCTGCAGTAGTTCTTGTGTTACACAGCTCAGTACATGTGTTACACAACTCTGTCACGTTCCAGCAGCCTAGGATCCTTGGATCTAACAAACTCCCCCTTTTTCATTGAATTTTATAACTCAAGCTCACTGACTATAAATCTATATCTGAAGCTCCCCCTTAATCCAGAAACTCCCCCTTAATCGAGTACACACTAACAATCTCCCCCTGCTTAAGGGATAAAACTCTGTGAAAACTCCAAGTTATACGATAAGCTTCGTCATACCTGCTGGAACGTGCATCATGCTCAAGCTCTTCCTTGTCTTCGATCTTTCCATCGACTTGCATTGAATGTGTTGATATTTTTCTCCCTATGTCGTTCTTGATAGCAAGACTCATGTTTCAAACACTTACATGTGCGATATGAAGACTTCTTTGATATATTGGCTGAAGATTTCAAAGACACATCATCATACAAATCAATCTTCTTCATCCACACCTTTTGAAACTTCTTTTCATCTGGAACAAACTTGTTTTGTTTCAAAGCACACCTTACTTTGTGATATGGGTCAAATTTACCCTAAGCAACTCTCTCAAATTAAGAGATCAGTTGTAGTACTTAGGGATCGAATCCACAGAGAAGGGATAGTCACACAACGGAATTCTAATTTCGAATTAAGCTAAGAAGAAATAATTAAAAGTAAAAGATAGCGAATAACTAAAGTGGTGTAAGTTCAGAAGACGAAACGCTAGGTTCAGGGAAATTCTCAGGTGATCCAAATTTTAGGTCTAGACAGAATGTTAGGATTTATTAAGCACTGTTCTTGAACTTGAAACACTAATGTAAAATCAACCAACTCTCGCTGCGAAGATTATCTATGCCTAAACCCTAGAATTCCAAATCTCTTTGCAAATTCAAACAATTCAGACAAGCATTAATATCAGGTTCAATTGTTCACAAAATCCTAAACCAAATCTCTTTGCGAATAGGTATTTTTCTCATCTAACATTAGTTCAGGCAATTAATAATACTCTCGCATCTATTAATTAACCTAAGATCAGATTCTAGGTCATGAAGCTAAAATCAGCATTAATCACAAATCCAGATGAAGAACAAGCAGATTTATCCCAACAGTAATTCAATTCTAACAACCTATCATCAAACCTTGAATAACCCAAAACCTAACAAACAAACTACTCAGACATGGTGAATGAAGAAAACATCATGAATAAAATAGTTTGCATAAAATAATAGAGAAAAGAAATATAGGGGTTCAAAATCTCTCAAGAACAAAGTATAGGATCTATCTCCCCAAATCTCTCTCTAAAATAATCTGTCCCGCCTAAACAATGGCTCTGAAATCCTTAAATCATTTATAAACATTTATATTAAGATATGTGAATATTACATTTATAAATATGTTATTTTGTGATATGCCTATTAGGCAATATTCCTTCTTGTATTAGGTTTAGCGTATGTTACCGCTTGTATAAATACTCTTCAGCCGCTTGGCTTAATCAATACAGAAAACCTTTCTCTAAACTCTGTTTTCTGACATGGTATCAGAGCACTAAGGGTGTCTTCGTTTTGTCTTGATCTTGCTCGTTCTTATTCTCGCATAAACAGCCATGGGAGACGATGCTGCACGCGTTGTTTTTGGTGGTGCTGCTGCGGTTTCGACGGGTAGACGGACGATCAATCCCTATGATCTTTCACCAAGTGATAATCCTGGTTGCCTAATCTCACAGGTTTTGTTAACGGGATTCAATTATGATGAGTAGTCTCGTGAGCTTCGTACATCATTAAAGGGTCGAAAGAAATTTGGCTTTGTTGATGGTAAGATCGCGAGACCGGATGAAGCTTCCCCTGACTTTGAAGATTGGGAGACTAACAACTCCCTGATTGTTTCTTGGATTCGAAATACTATCTCTCCAGAACTTCGTAGAGATATCTCGCACTTTGAAATTGCGAAGGACTTATGGGATGACATCAAGGAACAATTTTGTGTTGTGAATGCACCAAAAATTCAACAACTGAAGTGTGACTTATTTAATTGCAGACAACGTGGTATGAGCATCTCTGCTTATTACGGCAAATTGAAACGTCTTTGAGAGGATCTAAGTCCCCATGATCAATCCGATTGGTGTAATTGTGACAAGTGCATCTGCGACTCTAGGGCACGCAGCGCTAGTCGTCGTGAAAGCGACAAAGTTCATCAATTCCTGTTTGGTCTCGACGAAACTACATATGGAGCTCTTCGTACCACTCTGCTTTCTCGTGATCCTATACCGTCTCTAAATCAAGTTTACTCAATTGTTCTTCGTGATGAAACTATGTGTGCCGGAACGAAAGTTCAGGATGACAAACATGAAGTTATGAGTTTTGCAGTTCAAGCTTCTTCTCAAGCTGTTACATCTGCGTTTCGCGGCAAGAGAGAAAGCAAAGACAGAGACAAAGGATGTCCTCACTGTGGGGGTACAAATCACGATGCTACTACATGCTTTCAATTTCATGGTTACCCGGATTGGTATCGTGGAAAGCGTGTTACACAAGGATCCACTGTGTCATCTTCTTCTGGACGGACCAGACCTGTTCAAGCTCATGCAATGCAGACCTCCTCTGGTCGTGATACTGATACACATACTGGAGCGTCCAGTTCTCATGAAAAACCCAACCCTGGTGGTTTCTCGGATGAACAGTGGAAGGCTATTTTGCAGATTTTTCAGACCGGGAAATCAAGTGCTTCCGATAAACTGAGCGGTAAGAACCTTCTTGTACCTTGGATATTAGATACTGGAGCTTCGAATCATATGACTGGTTGCTTGGAATTGTTATCTAAAGTGATTGAAATTTCTCCTCGTCTTGTGGGATTACCTGATGGACGTTTCTCTATTGCCACTAAACGTGGTCACGTCACTTTGGGAAAACGTCTTAGGTTACTGAATGTTCTCTATGTTGAGGGTCTTCATTGTCATCTAGTTTCAGTTTCACAAATGATTAAGCAGAATCGCTGCTTTGCTCAGTTTTATGATGGGTTTTGTGCTATTCAGGACCACTCGAGGATATTGATTGGTGCGGGTGAGGAACGCGACGGGCTGTACTACTTTCGAGCCGTGGAGACTGTTGCTGCTGTGAGTTTACGGCTGATCGTTCCAGTTGATGTGTGGCACAAGCGTTTAGGACATCCATCTTCTAAAGTAGTTTCTTTAATTCCTGGTGTTAGTAGTAATAAGAATTCTCATACTTCAGCGTGTGATGTGTGCTTTCGCGCTAAGCAAACTCGCCATTCCTTTGCTTCTAGTGATAATAAGACAACTGAGATTTTTCAGCTTATACATTGCGATGTTTGGGGTCCATATCGAACCCCTTCCTTTGATGGTTCAAGATATTTTTTGACATTGGTTGATGATTTCTCTCGCGGTGTGTGGGTATTTCTCATGCATGAAAAGAGTGAAGTGAGTTCTCTCTTGCGATAGTTTATCTCTATGGTTGAACGCCAATTTGCTATTCTCGTTAAAACCATACGTAGCGACAATGGTACTGAATTCATGTGTATGCGAGATTTCTTTAGAGATAAAGGCATTAAACATGAAACTTCTTGCGTTGGCACACCTCAACAAAATGGTAGAGTCGAGAGAAAACATCGCCATATCTTGAATGTTGCTCGAGCTCTTCGGTTTCAGAGTAGTTTACCCATAGATTTTTGGGGTGAATGTGTTCTTACGGCTGTCTATTTAATCAACCGTACTCCATCTCTGGTTCTTCACGGCAAAACTCCGTATGAGATGCTTAACTCTCGTGTGCCGACATTTGATCATCTGCGTATTTTTGGATGTCTTTGCTATATTCATAATCAGAATCATCGTGGTGATAAATTTTCGAGTCGGAGTAGGCGTTGCGTTTTTGTTGGATATCCATCTTCACAAAAAGGTTGGCGTGTATATGACATAGAGAGTGCGAAATTTGTTGTTTCTCGTGATGTGATCTTCTGTGAAAATGAATTCCCATACCGGGATTCCTCACGTATCTCGCCTTCTCTTCAGTCTACTCCTCTTGTCGAATTCATTGATGAGGAAGAAGAAGTGCCATCTCTCATACCTTTGAATAATACAGATCATCATGTCGAGTGTACTACTTCATCTCATGTGGAGCCCTCTCCTGCTCCTCCTACTCCTGATGTACTTCCATCTACTTCGGATACGACCGTTACTGAGATCGTTCCTACTCCTACGGTTGAAGATCCACCAGATCTTGGTCGCGGCAAGCGTGAAAAGTTTCAGTCTACGCGTCTCAAGGACTTTGTGGTTAATACGATCAATACTACTATAAGTTGGTATCCAATTGATCAATACGTCGACTGTCATCGGTTCACGCCATCCTATTGTGCGTTCTTAGTGTCTGTCTCTGCAGAGTGTGAACCGTCCTCATTTGCTGAAGCTATGAAAGATAAACGTTGGCGTCTTGCTATGAAACTTGAAGTTGATGCTTTAGACGAAAATCATACATGGGATCTTGAATTTTTGCCGCCTGGGAAGAAAGCTATTGGCTCTAAATGGGTCTTTAAGATCAAGTTTCGATCTGATGGTTCTATCGAGAGGTTCAAAGCTAGACTTGTAGCGTTGGAAAATCGCCAAATCGAAGGGAACGATTACAAAGAAACTTTTGCTCCGGTTGTCAAGATGGGTACCGTTCGTATTCTCCTTCAAGTTGTCTCAGCTAGAAATTGGGAACTTCACCAAATGGATGTGCATAATGCATTTTTACATGGAGATCTCACTGAAGAAGTCTATATGTTGCCTCCTCCGAGATTTCGAACTCCGGGATGTCAGAAGGTATGTCGTCTCCGTAAATCTCTATATGGTTTGAAACAAGCTCCCCGCTGTTGGTTTGCTAAGTTGACTACTGCTTTGCAAGAATATGGATTCACTCAAGCTCGTACAGACTACTCGCTTTTCTCCTATGTTCGAGAAGGTGTACATCTATACATCCTTGTGTATGTCGATGACCTTGTTATTACGGGAAACTCCGGCCCTGAAATTGCAGCTTTCAAAAGTTATTTGAGCTCTCGCTTCCATATGAAAGATTTAGGGACTCTCAAGTATTTTCTCGGGATTGAGGTTGCTCGTAGCTCCAAGGGGATTTATTTGTGCCAAAGGAAATATGCTCTTGATATTATCTCAGAGGCTGGCTTGCTTGGTTCTAAACCCGTTAATTTCCCTCTTGATCAAAATCATCGTTTGGCTCTTGCATCTGATGCGTTTCTCCCTGATCCTGAACGATATCGACGTTTAGTCGGACGCTTGGTATATCTTTCTGTGACGCGACCTGATCTTGCGTATAGTGTTCATCTTCTAGCTCAGTTCATGCATGCGCCGCGAAATGCACATTGGGATGCTGCTTTACGGGTTGTTCGTTATCTTAAAGGCAGTCCTGGACAAGGGATTCTTCTTCGCTCTGATTGTAATTTACATGTTACAGCATGGTGTGATTCGGATTGAGCTGCTTGTCCGCTCACTAGACGTTCTCTCACGGGCTGGTTTATACAGCTTGGCTCTTCGCCAATCTCGTGGAAGACTAAAAAACAGGAGTTTGTCTCACGGTCCTCAGCAGAAGCAGAGTATCGTGCTATGGCTCTTACTACACAAGAGTTAATTTGGATCAAACTGCTTCTTTTCGATCTTGGTGTGAATCACACTAAGCCGATGTCTCTCTTCTGCGATAATAAGGCTGCTATTCACATAAGTAATAATCCGGTATTTCATGAACGTACAAAACACGTTGGGGTTGATTGCCATTTCGTTCGTGATGAGATATTACTGGGTACTTTGGTTTCTAATTATGTTCCTACTAAAGAGCAGTTGGCTGATATTTTTACTAAAGCTTTGGGCGCTAAGGAGTTTGCGTCTTTCATTGGCAAGTTGGGCATTCATAATCTTCATGCTCCAGCTTGAGGGAGGGTATTAAGATACGTGAATATTACATTTATAAATATGATTTTGAACCCCTATATTTTGATAACTTAACAAATATGAGTTTTTAGATATCTTAACAAATAAATGTCTATCTGTCATCTGTATCTGCTCACAAATAATTGCAGACTTTGCAGTATATAATGCTGAATGCTTAGTTGCTTAAAAGCGTTATATGCATCTGTTGTAAGTCGATAAAATATTATACAAAAAAATTGAAACAAGTCGATCGAGTAGTTTTTAAAATAATAGATTTAGTTTTAAAAAAAATTCAAGATCTCTTCTCTCTAACAAAACACAATTCGCGTTTTCTCTTCTGTTTTTTTTTCTTCATTTAAGTCACATTAATTCAAGGTAGTCAAATTTTATTTAAACAATGACCGTTACAAACATGCATACAAATTAATGAAGGATTTATACAATATCAAGACATGTTAGATAGTTCACATTGTACATATGTTTTTCTAATAGTTCACATTGTACATATGTTTTTCTAAGTAGAGGGAAAACAAAAAGTATATATATATATATATATATATATATTTTTAAAGTATATATTTTGCTCCGCGTATATATGTATTTAAACTTTGATGTGTTTGAAACTTAATAAGGTCCACTATTTAAATGACAATTTTTTCATAAGACCTACATTGATGATCGTTTGTTTTTTAGGGGTTGTATTAATAGCAATTATGTCGTCTCGAAGAATTGCCTCAATTTGAGCAACCGGTGTTTTCTTTGTGTGGGTCTAGCTAGCAGTGTTATGTCCACTGTTAACACCGCTATTTTATTCAAATTAACGTATCGTTTCATATATATGTGCACACTTGTATATATACAGTGCTCTATTCTTCGATTAATAATTATTGTGACATTTTCTTATCAGCTTATAATAGCTTATGGTACAATACTACTACAATTTCTAGATTTATGTTATTTTGTTTCAACTATATTCCATTTCTTACTAATTTAACGGCATCAATAATGATGCTATATATTATTGAATCGACAAGGCTATATAGTCACCATCTAAATGTTTGTTTGCATAGTATAGTACAAAAACCTCTGGAAAAGATAAGGAAATAAAAAAAGAGAAGAGTGTTCGATCAGATCCTTAAGAAAAATAAAAGTTCGATGACGAAAGACAAAGACTCTTTTTTTTTTCTTCGAACGTAATATACGAATGAGACTAAAAGGTCCAAACTCAATGTGCTCTTACGTTCTCAAAATTAAAGATTCACCACTTCGCCTCAATTTAGGCTTCATTTTCCATTTTAGGTGTTTGAAAAGTTTGTAAAATCTATTAATTAGTAATAATATGATCGACTTTTAGGCTTTACCTGACAATTGAAAGACTACAACTTGTCTTTTGTCTTTCTTTACCATTCATAACCTCTTTTGATTCCTCATTTTTTCCCTGTTTGATATATGAATGCCATGTTTCTCTTTATAATTGCTAGTTAAGTAGTTACTAATTAACTACGTACATAAAATTAGTTTTTTTTTATTGCATATTCTCTCTGTTTCATTATAATGATGTTTTCGTCATAAATTATTCAAATGCAAAATTAATATGTTTTTCATCATTTTTGACCATTTGAATTCTATATTCTTTTTAGTTATTAGTTGAATTATTTTTTTAGTATAGACAAAATCAAAAAAATTATGAATTTATGTGAGTTTTTAAGTTGTACTCTCTTTGTTTCATGATTGACACTTTTCACAAATATTAAGAAAACTATTAAGAGTTCTATTTTACTCTTTATTCACACATTAAGTACTTAAAAAAAATTCTAATTAATACACTAAATTAGTAGAGTTAAAACTTGATTTTTATTTAAAATTCTGCATTGAAAAGGTAAAATGACAATTTTTATAAAACGAAAATTAAACCTTAAAATGATATTTTTATAAAACTGATTGAGTATGTAAAAATTTTAAATATCAATAAAAATGAAATACAGTGAGTATTAAACTACTAATTTGTTTCTTAATGATGTAATAAATATGTATATAACCATAAATAACATCATTAAATATACAAGAAACAACCAAAAAAACCACAAGGGTATAATGGTAATATTCGTAGCACTCTGTCGTCCCTTCTCTAGTTAAAGAATATCCGTTTTCTAAGACCACGTTTCTCTCCAAATCCTCTCTTCCATTGCAGAGCTTCACACAGAGCTATTCATCTCTCTCTCTCTCTCTCTGTTGCATGCACTAGTACTTCCCATGGCCACAGAGCAAGAATTCACTCGCGTGCCTCGCGCCTCACGTGACTCACGCGCCTCAAGCAGCGTAGGATATTACTCAGACGAAGATTACACGGAGGAGGAAGAGGAGGAAGAAGAAGAGATGGAAGAGATCGAGGAAGAGGAGGAGGAAGGAGAGGAAGAAGAAGAAGAAGAAGAGCCACGTGTGGGGGTCACGTGCCGAGGAAGAAGAAACGGGTCATCGGGTAATAATAATAAATGGATGATGTTGGGTCGAATACTTGACCCGAGATCCAAATTGGTTCAAGAATGGAACAGAGTCTTTCTCCTCGTGTGCGCGACGGGGCTCTTCGTGGACCCGCTTTTTCTATACACCATATCGGTGAACGACACGTGTATGTGTCTACTCGTCGACGGATGGCTCGCTCTCACCGTCACTGCCTTACGCTCCATGACCGATCTTTTGCACTTGTGGAACATTTGGCTTCAGTTCAAGATTGCTCGCCGGTGGCCTTATCCCGGCGGAGATAGCGGCGACGGCGATATTAACAAAGGAGATGGGGTACGTGTACGTACGAGAGTTGCTCCACCTTACGTTAAGAAGAAAGTGTTCTTCTTCGATCTCTTCGTCATCTTACCATTACCTCAGGTTAGTAAACCAATATTTTATTTTTCTTATTTAAAAGAAACACTATTTAATATTTTTTTATTAGATTTACTTTAACAAACAAAAAAAAATATTAGATGTAATGTAGGAAATAAGTGAATTTTGTTTATACAAGTTGTGAGTTTCTTATTTTTTTATTTCTAAACTACAAAACATTAATCCATAGAGAAAAAATCAAAAGATCACCAAAAAAAGTTATTGAGAAATCGTGCGCAAAACTATGTTAAGCTTTGGACGGTCATTTACAGTTTTTAGAGGATGCTATTACGTATACGCCATTATTTTTGGTATGCAATTAGTTAATATACAGTTATATTATGCACTAGTTAATTATAAGTCAAGTAGTTGTAGTACTGATATAGGTTCGTTATATACTTATATTAGTCGAGGAACTCAAGGCGCAGATGTTGAATTTTATATGCACACGTGACACGTTTAATCGCTGGAAAGTATACATAGTATACTATTATATAGTGACTTACATTAAATAATACTTCTACATTTAACTAAGGGAGATTTCTTGTGGGTTAATAGGGACAATTACTAACATTGGTTTAAAGGCATAGTCATAGTAATCAAATCTAGTCCTCAACTAAAATTGACTAATCTAGGAAAAAATCTTAAATCCAAATAATTATATGGTCTGAAATAACTCACTTAGCCTGACCTAATCATGTTCGTATGTGGACCATATGACATAATACATATTCGTTTTCAATTTCTTTTCGTATGGTCTGAAATGTACGTACATTTTTGTTTTTTTGTTAAAATAATTTAATCACAAATTCTTTTAAAAAAAATGAGAACAGGCAGTGTTGTGGGTGGTGATACCTTCTCTTCTAAAGAGAGGCTCCGTGACTTTAGTGGTGTCAGTTTTGCTTATAACATTCCTCTTCCAATATCTACCGAAAATATATCATTCAATTCGCCATCTCCGCGAAAATGCTACTCTCTCCGGTTACATCTTTGGCACTGTCTGGTGGGGAATTGCACTCAACATGATCGCTTATTTCGTCGCGGCTCATGTAAGTTTTTTGATAAAGTGCTTTTTCTTGCTTAGTATATATTTGTAAACTTTGCGGTTGAAAATTTCAATGATATTCAGATACAAATTTTAACTAGTTTAAGCCTAGTCTGGTTATATGCTTTGTGTTGAATATGTATTCAGCTACCATATGACACATTTTGTTAAGTGTAAATTAACAAAAAAAATTACTAATCTATGGAAAAAATAGTGGTTTTCAGGTGCCAAATAATTATATTTTATATCGTACCTAAAATACTCTCACATGGACCTTTTCCGTTGCTGTGGGAGTCTTCTTTTGAAAGTAAAATATTTCAGAAAATGCCAAAACAAGAAAAGATTTGTTAGGAGGAAGGTAGGATTCTCTCAATCACACAAGTCGCTCTCAAATTATTTAATGAAATTAAACACAAGTTGCATTGGTTTTAACTTTTACGTACGCTTAATTAAGAAAGATCACTAGGTTAGAATAGTAAATTATGCAATCATTAGATTGCTTTTTTCAATTACATATTTAACGTTTTCACTCTTATTTGTCCTTCAATGACTCATCAACTATAATATGGTACGAGAATTTCTTAGATCTTCCAAATCAATCATAATCCACTATCAATCGATATCTGTAATAATCTACTAAATAATTCTTGCGCTGCTGTTACTATTTACAATCATAATCTCTCGCATATGTTAATGAAACACAGGCAGCAGGAGCATGTTGGTACTTGTTAGGGGTCCAAAGATCAGCGAAATGTCTTCAAGAACAATGTGAAAACACGATGGGATGCGACCTAAGGATGTTGTCATGCAAGGAACCAGTGTACTATGGCACGACCGAGATGGTCCTTGACAGAGCTAGACTGGCCTGGGCACAAAACCATCAAGGCCGATCCATTTGCTTAGATATCAACACAAACTACACATATGGTGCTTATCAATGGACCATTCAACTTGTGAGCAATGAAAGCCGGTTGGAGAAAATCCTTTTCCCTATCTTTTGGGGTCTCATGACTCTCAGGTACTTTTCACATCTTAACGATCCTGATTATTCTAACTAACCAAATTGAATGGAATAAAAAATTGTCATTTACACAACCCTTTTCAATTTTTATATATATATATATATACAGAGCCGGCCCTGAGATTTACAAATTTAACAAAGGCCGCAAGCTATCGAGATAAAAAGGGCTGTTTTGCAAAAAAAAATTCAAAAAATGGCTGATTTATCTTTACAAATATTTTCCCTAAAAAATAGGGCCGCAAGCTCATGCTTGGTCTGTTTGGGCTCAGGGCCGCCACTGTATATATATATATATATATATATATAGATTTACTAATAAATTGATGGTATAAAAAGGTTTAGTAATTTTTTATTATTTATAATCATTTAGCACATTTGGGAATTTGGAGAGCACAACAGAGTGGTCGGAGGTTGTCTTCAATATAATAGTTCTAACAAGTGGTCTTCTTCTCGTTACCATGTTGATCGGTAACATCAAGGTATATATAGGTATTAGCTTATTTTCTTATAATTTAGCTAATAATATGATATAACTAAGTTAATGAATTATAATCTGTTTTCTATAAATATAAAATGTAGGTATTTTTGCACGCAACAACTTCAAAGAAGCAAGCAATGCACCTGAAAATGAGGAACATAGAGTGGTGGATGAAGAAGAGACATTTGCCATTAGGGTTTAGGCAGCGAGTCCGTAACTACGAGCGGCAGAGATGGGCTGCTATGCGCGGTGTAGACGAGTGTGAGATGGTTCAGAATCTTCCAGAAGGTCTTAGGAGAGACATCAAATACCATCTTTGTTTGGACTTAGTCCGGCAGGTCAGACTAATTGATCATTACATTAGAAACATTAATATATAAAGATGAAATTAGTTAATAATTAATGATCATTGATGTGGATGAGTATTTGCATTTTTGTCAGGTTCCGTTGTTTCAGCATATGGATGATTTGGTGCTCGAGAATATATGCGACCGTGTGAAGTCTCTCATTTTCACCAAAGGAGAAACCGTAAGTATTTTAAACCCTATTTATGGATTATATATTTCAATGTCGTGAGGCCATCTAGTTAAGAAAATCATCCACATGTGACTCTTCTTAGCAATTGCAGCATATTATAACCAACGGAAAATACATCCCAATTTTATTAAAATTAGAAGAATATCCCGAAATAATTTAGATTTTGACCCCGAAAACTAGATTAAAATAAATCCATCATAACCTTGTGATCGTGTTCATTTGTGATGGATTGTGCGATAACTTTGTGATTAAGTTCATTTGTAAGTGTTTTTTTTTTTTGTTCAAACAATTTATCTTATAAATAACCTTATACATAGAACCTGGGGACAGAGCGCTGCGCACGAGCATAACTTGTTGTAAGTGTTAAATACTCTAATTTTATACTCTACAGTTGAAAAATTCCATTTAAATTCCATCGCAAAAAAATTATGATAAAATTGACATTTAGTAACTAAGTTGTGTATTTTTTTTGTTTTCATTTACATAAACCATAACCGGTTTCAAAACCATCGAACAATTTAGCCGTTTGTTAACGATGAACTTCCTCAACNACGTTTTCACTCTTATTTGTCCTTCAATGACTCATCAACTATAATATGGTACGAGAATTTCTTAGATCTTCCAAATCAATCATAATCCACTATCAATCGATATCTGTAATAATCTACTAAATAATTCTTGCGCTGCTGTTACTATTTACAATCATAATCTCTCGCATATGTTAATGAAACACAGGCAGCAGGAGCATGTTGGTACTTGTTAGGGGTCCAAAGATCAGCGAAATGTCTTCAAGAACAATGTGAAAACACGATGGGATGCGACCTAAGGATGTTGTCATGCAAGGAACCAGTGTACTATGGCACGACCGAGATGGTCCTTGACAGAGCTAGACTGGCCTGGGCACAAAACCATCAAGGCCGATCCATTTGCTTAGATATCAACACAAACTACACATATGGTGCTTATCAATGGACCATTCAACTTGTGAGCAATGAAAGCCGGTTGGAGAAAATCCTTTTCCCTATCTTTTGGGGTCTCATGACTCTCAGGTACTTTTCACATCTTAACGATCCTGATTATTCTAACTAACCAAATTGAATGGAATAAAAAATTGTCATTTACACAACCCTTTTCAATTTTTATATATATATATATATACAGAGCCGGCCCTGAGATTTACAAATTTAACAAAGGCCGCAAGCTATCGAGATAAAAAGGGCTGTTTTGCAAAAAAAAATTCAAAAAATGGCTGATTTATCTTTACAAATATTTTCCCTAAAAAATAGGGCCGCAAGCTCATGCTTGGTCTGTTTGGGCTCAGGGCCGCCACTGTATATATATATATATATATATATATAGATTTACTAATAAATTGATGGTATAAAAAGGTTTAGTAATTTTTTATTATTTATAATCATTTAGCACATTTGGGAATTTGGAGAGCACAACAGAGTGGTCGGAGGTTGTCTTCAATATAATAGTTCTAACAAGTGGTCTTCTTCTCGTTACCATGTTGATCGGTAACATCAAGGTATATATATGTATTAGCTTATTTTCTCATAATTTAATTAATAATATGATATAACTAATTAGTTAAGGAATTCTAATCTGTTTTCTAATTTTAAAATGTAGGTATTTTTGCACGCAACAACTTCAAAGAAGCAAGCAATGCACCTGAAAATGAGGAACATAGAGTGGTGGATGAAGAAGAGACATTTGCCATTAGGGTTTAGGCAGCGAGTCCGTAACTACGAGCGGCAGAGATGGGCTGCTATGCGCGGTGTAGACGAGTGTGAGATGGTTCAGAATCTTCCAGAAGGTCTTAGGAGAGACATCAAATACCATCTTTGTTTGGACTTAGTCCGGCAGGTCAGACTAATGGGTCATTACATTAGAAACATTAATATATAAAGATGAAATTAGTTAATAATTAATGATCATTGATGTGGATGAGTATTTGCATTTTTGTCAGGTTCCGTTGTTTCAGCATATGGATGATTTGGTGCTCGAGAATATATGCGACCGTGTGAAGTCTCTCATTTTCACCAAAGGAGAAACCGTAAGTATTTTAAACCCTATTTATGGATTATATATTTCAATGTCGTGAAGCCATATCTAGTTAAGTAAATCATCCACATGTGACTCTTCTTAGCAATTGCAGCATATTATAACCAACGGAAGATACATCCCAAATTTATTAAAATTGGAAGAATATCCCGAAATAATTTAGATTTTGACCCCGAAAACTAGATTAAAACAAATCCATCATAACCTTGTGATCGTGTTCATTTGTGATGGATTGTGCGATAACTTTGTGATTAAGTTCATTTGTAAGTGTTTTTTTTTTTGTTCAAACAATTTATCTTATAAATAACCTTATACATATAACCTGGGGACAGGGCGCTGCGCACGAGCATAGCTTGTTGTAAGTGTTAAATACTCTATTTTTTTTTGTTTTCATTTACATAAACCATAACCGGTTTCAAAACCATCGAACAATTTAGCAGTTTGTTAACGATGAACTTCCTCAACGATGAACACAATGTAAAGATGTTTGAAAATGCATACAGATCCAGAAAGAAGGAGATGCAGTGCAGAGAATGTTGTTCGTAGTGAGAGGCCATCTTCAGAGTAGTCAGTTACTAAGAGACGGCGTCAAAAGCTGTTGCATGTTAGGTCCGGGCAATTTTAGCGGTGACGAGCTTCTCACGTGGTGTCTCCGACGACCCTTCGTGGAGAGGCTACCGCCGTCTTCTTCAACGCTCGTAACGCTCGAGACCACGGAAGCGTTTGGACTGGACGCCGAAGACGTTAAGTACGTGACTCAACATTTCCGCTACACTTTTGTCAACGAGAAAGTCAAACGCAGTGCCCGCTATTATTCTCCTGGCTGGCGAACTTGGGCCGCGGTTGCGGTTCAGCTCGCTTGGAGGAGGTACGTCTCATTTCTTGAATATATATATCTCCCTCTTGAACGTTGAAATCATTTGTCAAATTTTTTGTATTCAAAAGTAAATAAGTTTATGTTGGAAAAAATGAGCTTTTCTTGGTGAAAACAAAAAAAAGAGAGCTTTTCAGTACATTAAAAATGTTTTTTTTTTGTTTAAATCTTGTTTCCCGAATATACAGAAACTTTAGAAAACGTCCAAAATATCACAACTACATGTGTGATAGGTTTTTGAATTTTAGGATTTTCGGTAGCAAAATGAAAAGAAAAAAAGGTGGTAATTTAAGAGCGAATATAATAAGAAAAATACAAATTCAAAAACGTTGTTGTTTTTGTTTTTGTTTAGGTACAAGCATAGGTTAACGTTGACGTCACTGTCGTTCATAAGGCCGAGGAGACCATTGTCGAGATGTGCGTCATTAGGAGAAGATAAATTGAGGCTCTATACAGCAATCTTAACCTCTCCTAAACCCAATCCTGACGATTTCGAAGATTATTAAGTGATGCTATTTTTATTATATCTATCTACTATTATAATTTTCCCTTTTAAAATCGCATTATATTATCTTTAGAGTAATTTTGTTGTATAAAAGAAAGAAAAAAATTAATATTATCAAAGTTTAGAAACTGTGTGATTTTTAAAAATACTACACTTTTATGATATTATTTTTTCAAAAATACTACTATATGTTGTTAATATCTTTAAAATACCATATTTTATATATTTTCATAAAGTCATTTATAAAAAAAATTATAAAATTGTTTAAAGCTTATTATAAAAAATGTTTTTAACAGTTTATGAGGGTTTATAAGACGTGTTATAAAAATATTTATAAGGTTTTATTAAATTTTATAATATGTTTAATTATAAGATTATAAGATATTTATGAAAATGCATTTTTTAAAAGATTTTGTTACTTGTGAATCTGATTGTTAACATGCAAAATGGGAGAATATATAATAGAATGATTCTCGTTAAGAAATCACATTGACATTGCTTGGAAAAACAAGTTGGTGATGAATGGTATTTGTTTATGTTTTCACGTTAAAACATTATTTCCGTAAAAAATGTATTTTACAACATTCATCAAGTTTTCATGTCATTCCGGTTCGGTTCTCTGAGCGGTGAAACCGTGTAATGTAAGGCAAGTTTTAGCTGAAAGATTCGCTGACCTGTCATGGACTCATGTGCGCGACGTGTCACCCAACACTTCCTTCTTCCCAAAGCAATAACAAATCCTCCAAAGGCCAGACAGAAACTTCAAAAAAATTACAGCTTTTGCCACCCAAGGCGCACAACAAAAGAATAATTTCATATTTTAAGAAAAAAACATGAAAATAGAGAAAATATTTGGCTAAAGACACTTTGTTGCCGCCTTTCTCTCTTCACCTCTAGCCTGTAAACATTGTTTCTTCCTCCTCCAATATTTCAATGTTTCTCTGAACATTCTCGCATTTTCTTGGGGAAACATTTCTAAATCTTCTGATTTGTTTCTCCCTCCCTCAGATCTTTTTTTTTTTAATCGGAAGGCGAAGAGACGGGCCAAAATTTTTGATTTTTTTTCCCTCCGACGATGGCGCCGCGTCTTTTCGCCTGTTTTCGCGTCAAAGGATCCTCAACTTCCGCCACCGGAAAAGGAATCTCCGGTCATAACGCGTCAGTCGTCGCCGCGGATGTTCCCGCCGGTGACGGACCTGTTCTTGTTCAGCTCTTCTCGTCTCAGGGATGTAAGACCTCGCCGGAGGCCGAGATGCTCGTGTCGCGCCTCGGCCGTGGCGATTTCGACGGTCAGATCCGCCGTGAAGGAGGATCCGGCGGTTCTCCGGCGATGNATAATAGAATGATTCTCGTTAAGAAATCACATTGACATTGCTTGGAAAAACAAGTTGGTGATGAATGGTATTTGTTTATGTTTTCACGTTAAAACATTATTTCCGTAAAAATTGTATTTTACAACATTCATCAAGTTTTCATGTCTTTTGAAATATAATTTATAATTATATGATACAATTGTTAAAAATATATATAACTAAAACTGTAAAATATCATTGATCTACAAAATTATAGTCTTTTAGCATTTTGTGATTATTCAATATCAATTTTTTCTTAGTCTTGCAAAAATGGTCTCTATTTTCATTTTTTCTTAAAATGTGAAATTATTTTACAAGACCAAGGACGAAAGTTAATATATGGGCTGATTTCGACTGATTGAGCCCATTAAATATATTGTATATAGAAGGAAAGTTCAAACTCGGGTTTCGTAGAATTTGCTGGTTCAGTTATATGTATCGTACCGGAAGTTAAACCAAACGGTTCGGTTCTCTGAGCGATGAAACCGTGTAATGTAAGGCAAGTTAGCTGAAAGATTCGCTGACCTGTCATGGACTCATGTGCGACGTGTCACCCAACACTTCCTTCTTCCCAAAGCAAATAACAAATCCTCCAAAGGCCAGAGCCAGACAGAAACTTCAAAAAAATTACAGCTTTTGCCACCCAAGGCACAACAAAAGAATAATTTCATATTTTAAGAAAAAAACATGAAAATAGAGAAAATATTTGGCTAAAGACACTTTGTTGCCGCCTTTCTCTCTTCACCTCTAGCCTGTAAACATTGTTTCTTCCTCCTCCAATATTTCAATGTTTCTCTGAACATTCTCGCATTTTCTTGGGGAAACATTTCTAAATCTTCTGATTTGTTTCTCCCTCCCTCAGATCTTTTTTTTTTTAATCGGAAGGCGAAGAGACGGGCCAAAATTTTTGATTTTTTTTCCCTCCGACGATGGCGCCGCGTCTTTTCGCCTGTTTTCGCGTCAAAGGATCCTCAACTTCCGCCACCGGAAAAGGAATCTCCGGTCATAACGCGTCAGTCGTCGCCGCGGATGTTCCCGCCGGTGACGGACCTGTTCTTGTTCAGCTCTTCTCGTCTCAGGGATGTAAGACCTCGCCGGAGGCCGAGATGCTCGTGTCGCGACTCGGCCGTGGCGATTTCGACGGTCAGATCCGCCGTGAAGGAGGATCCGGCGGTTCTCCGGCGATGGTTCTTGTTTTCCACGTCGACTATTGGGATTACTTGGGGTGGAAGGATCCTTACGGATCGAGCCAGTGGACGGTGAGGCAAAAGGCTTACATCGAGGCGTTGAATCAAGATACGATGTTCACTCCGCAGTTTGTGGTTCAAGGCCGGGTCCAATTTCTAGGGAATGAGGAAGAGACTCTGCTCAAGTCGATCGTCGATGCGCCTAGGTTTCCTTCTCCGGCGTTTCGGGTGAGTGATCTCTTACATTTTCCGATTTTCATTAATCGATGATAGAAGAAGCAATTTTGAATGTTTAGAGCATGCTCACATGAATGTTAATGGTTTGGGAATCAGTGAGTGCTTGTTAGGAATGTTGTCTCTGTAATATAAACGATTAGTGGTTGTTACCTGGTTTTTGAGAGAGGCTTGGACTCAGGCATTATAGAGAAGCTAGTGATTTTGAACATTTTTTTTTTGTAGGAAGTTAAACACAAATGGTTAAATAAGATTCAGTACAATAAACTTGTGTGTGTGTGTGTGCGCTTTTAACTATATTAATGATCAAGATCAGTGAAGTTGTAATTTGATTTCTCTTACCAGGCCACATTCCAAAGACCAACTTCAGAAACACTTCAAGTATCCCTCACAGGAGCTTTGAGGATGAAAGTGGACTCGAGCGGGATCGATATAATGGTGGCGCTATACGAGAGCGGACTAGTTACCGATTGCCCTCGAGGAGAGAACTCAGGAAGAGTCTTGTCCAACGACTACGTTGTAAGAAAGCTAGAAAAACTTTGCACCGTTAAGGATTTAACGGCGAAGAAGACGGTGTCGGGTACGGCTCATTTCACGGTATGGGATGGATTCAACAGTGCTAAATGTGGAGTTGCTGTTTTTCTACAGAACACATCTCTTCAAATTTTCGGTACGCAGAGTTTTCAATTGCCTGATGAGATTTGACAAAGAAAAAAAAAAATTATGAATCTTTTTACCAAAAAAAAAAAAAAAAAATTGCTCTTTTGCGTTCGTTCATATTTGGTTATCGGAATTTGTGTGTACAGAAGGATATTTGTCACTCTCGTTTATAGGCATTTGCTTTCTTTTTTTCTTTTTACCTTTTCAAGTTTCTTTCTTTCAGAGTTATGCTTATCCCATTCGGCTTTTAGGATATTATACTAAAATGAATTCATTTTTTATGGTGACAATTGGCCGACATTTCTGAGTTTCGATGTTGTCAACGAAAAACGATAATTTTAATGCGATATTATGAACTCGAAAGATTAGATTTTTGACCATGAAAATTAAAATTATCCTAGTAGTTTGTGTTGCGTTACCACTCGGACTTAAAATCCGGTGCATGTTGATAAAATCAAATTTGACTTTTAAATCAGAAACTTTTGTAAGGACGATAATAATTGTAATATTTTGACATGTCTTATAAAGAAAATTGTTGAAACGTGTAGTGAAACCTTATCCAAGCAGAGCAACGGAATTAATCACTGATCTTTTACTTCGGTGTGTAAGAATAATTTATGGATGATTACAAAAAAATTAGACGGACGAACTATTTGAATATATATACCCATATTCCGAGAATTATGATTTTTCAATTTAAATTTAAGAGATTATTCAATTTTGGTGTTTTGGTATTCCACCTTATAAACTTTCATGTGGTGTTTTTATATCTTTATAAATTATTTATTGTTGGATGATGATTCAACATGAAGAACTTTGGAAGTGGATTGGATAAGACAATTAAGGAGAAGAATGTAAAGAAACCAACACCGATAGTGCTTAGCACTAGCCCAAGATCGTAATACTCGAGAGACCCGAAAAGAAATAAAAGATTTTTTAAATATGAAGAAATATATGGAAGAACACTTAGAGAGACTTATGAAAACACTCTTTATTAACTTGTTCAACTTCTTGTGTTTTTTTGTTGTTATGTTTACAAATGAGGGGGTGAGGAGGTATTTATAGTCTCCCAAAACTATCTTACAAAGTTCTAGACTCTTCTTTTACAACCTCCATACTTCCTAGATTTTTTTTCTAATTCTCTAGAGTTTTCTACACAAATCTTAAATTAATTAACTAATAGAATTCTCTAGAAACATTTAGAGAAGATGAATATTTTAATGATGTTTCTAAAGAATTCTAGAACTTGTACTCAACTTTGGGTTTAATAACTTTATCATCAAACCCAAAATTAAGCTTAACTCAAAATCAAGTTTAATTTCAATACTCCCCCTTAAACTTGATTTTGTCCATCATCCCGAGCTTCGAGCGAAGTAACTCGAATTGCCCTTTTGGTAATGACTTGGTGAAGATATCTGCAACGTTATCCTCGCTTCGAACTTCCAAAGCTTCAATTGTTCCATCAAGCACCTTCTCCCTTATGAAATGATGCTCTAACTCAATATGCTTTGTCCTTGCATGGAACACCGGATTATTAGCCAGCTTGATAGCACTTTGATTATCTCCATAGATTGCAACTGCCTTGTTGATTGGCTCAAACAAATCTTCAAGGAGCCTCCGAAGCCATATACACTCTTGAGCTGCGAGTGTCGAAGCTTTATACTCCGCTTCAGTGGTAGATAGTGACACCGTTGCTTGCTTCTTGCTGCACCATGAAACACTTGTGTCCCCGCATAAGAACACATAGCCTGAGGTTGATTTTCGATCATCTAGATCTCCACCAAAGTCAGCATCCGTAAAGCCATATAGAGAGACCTTGGCATTATACTTGTACACCAGACCCATGCCAAGAGTTGTCTTCACGTACTTCAATATTTTCTTTGCCGCTTCTAGATGCGGCTTCCTTGGTGCCTGCATAAACCGACTTACAAGACCTACCGCGAAAGCAATGTCCGGTCTTGTAATGGTTAAGTAAAGAAGACTTCCTACAAGAGAGCGATAAGGCCGAGGATCAGCTAGTAAGGACCCTTCATCGCGCTTAAGCTTTATGTTGACATCCATCGGAGTAGAACGTGTCTTTCCTTCATGTACCCCGAACTTCTCAACAATCCTTTTTGCATAGCTTTGTTGGCCGATGAATATTCCGTCCTTTACCCTTTCCACCTCTAAACCGAGAAAGTTGTTGAGTTCACCCAACTTCTTCATCTCAAACCTTATCGACATATCCTCTTGTAGACGAGCAATTTCTCCATCATCATTCCCGGTAATGATCATATCATCCACGTAAAGAAGAACAACCACGTGGACTCCTCTATTCTTCTTAAAGAATAGACTCGGATCAGAATTTGATGCCACATAGCCGCAGAACTGAAGAAACTGAGCAAGCTTTCCATACCAGGCTCGTGGGGCTTGTTTTAACCCGTACAAGGCCTTCTTTAGCTTGCACACATAATCAGGATGCTCTCGTGATATAAAACCAAGTGGTTGCTCCATAAAGATTTCCTTATCAAGCTCTCCGTATAGAAAAGCATTCTTCACATCTAATTGCCATAACTTCCAACCAAAACTTGCAGCCAAAGATAAGAGGGTGCGTACCGTTGTCATTTTAGCTACAGGGCTGAAAGTCTCTTCATAATCTTCTCCATACTTCTGAGAGAACCCCCGAGCAACCAACCTTGCCTTGAATCTATCAACGCTTCCATCTGTTTTGCGCTTGATCCGATACACCCATTTACAAGAAACGGGTTGGACATCCTTGGGTTTCGGAACCAAATCCCACGTTTCATTCTTCATGAGAGCATTCATCTCCTCCTTCATTGCGGTCTCCCACTCATCAACGTCTTTTGCTTCATCATAAGATGATGGCTCATCTTCATCTAATGGAGCTGCAAAGTAGCATGAGTAGGTGGTGACAAATCTTTCATCTCTGAACCGAGCAGGTTTTATAATGTTCCTTTTAGGCCTTTGAGTAGCCGTGGAACCGTGATCTTCCTCCTCATCCTCTTCTTGACTAGTGCTCCCCCTTTCACCTTGCTTCTCCGTTTCAGGACTTCCACTCTCACTTAGAATTTTAAGAGCTGGTTCAGCAGTCTTGGAGGAACTTCCACCTTCTTGATCAACTAAGATTTGAGGTGGCCCATAGAATGAGGAAACTTCATCAAAAACAACATCTCTAGACACCACGTACCTGTGTGTCTCTGGATCCATACACCTCCAACCTTTTCTTCGTTCGTCATACCCAACGAAGATACACTTCTTCGCTTTTGCCTCCAACTTTGTTCTTTGAGAATCAAACACATGGACGTAGCAGACTGATCCAAATATCCTGAGATGTTTCACTGATGGCTTCTTCCCGTGAACCATCTCATAAGGAGACTTCATATTGTTTGGACTGAGTGGCATCCGATTGATGACATATGCTGCACATCTCATACCTTCTGCCCATAAGGCCTTAGGTAAATCTTTTCCATATAACCAGCTTCTACATGTCTCGGTTAGATGCCTGATCTTCCTTTCAGCTACTCCATTTTGTTGAGGTGTATGCGCACAAGTAAACTCTCTCTTTATTCCATGCTTTTGACAAAAAGAGAGAAACTCCTTGGATATGAACTCACCTCCATTATCCGTCCTTAAGGTCTTGATTTTCTGACCTAACTCCCCTTCCGCGGTAACCTTGAATTCTTGAAACTTGGAGAATACTTCTGATTTTTCCTTCACAAAGTATACCCAAGTGTACCGTGAGAAGTCATCAACAAACAGCAACATGTAGCGAAATCCGGAATACGAGGGTGTTCTTGTTGGACCCATTAGATCACTATGGATCCTCTCCAACGGGGCTTTGCATCGTGAAATAGAGTTGTCAAATGGAAGTCTATGTGATTTTCCATATTGACAACCTTCACAAATTACTCCTTCATCTTGAATCTTCAACTTCGGGAGCCCGTTAACCAAATCCTTATTCACCATAACCTTCAGCTTAGTCATATTTATATGACCGAGCCTAGCATGCCATATAGAGGCATTATCATTCGTGCTCATCTTCTCCACATAAGAATTTGAAGCAGATAAGACATATAGATCCTTAACCCGCGATCCGGTGTGAACCACATCCGCCTTTAACTCTTTAATATTCCTCAAGAATTTAACGTCTCTTGGGCCAAATAAAACGTAGTTACCTGAGTCTACCACATTCGCCACGGAGAGAAGATTCTTCCTTACTCCAGGAACATGGTATACGTTCTTGAGAGTGATAGGGCTTCCATCATCTCCTTCAATGACAACAGTCCCTTCCTTCTCCACGCGGTGGGTTGAATTATCCGCAGTAATGATGGCTTCTTTTCCGTCATGATGTTGAAGACTAGAAAATAACTTCTCGTTTCCGGTAATATGATGACTACAACCCGAATCCACTATCCAATCATTTCCAAGATTTTTAGTTGTGGATGTACCTGAAGATGCAGCCTCCACCGTGAAACATTTCCCCCATTCTTCGTCTTCATTATGACCTTTTGATTCCGCCATATTTGTTTCCTTCAACTTGACTCGGCAATCCTTTTTAAAATGCCCAAGCTTTCCACACCGGTAGCACTTGAACCGCTTCTTTTCTCCCGTAGAAGATCCTTCACGTTCATCGTTATTTTTGGCACCAAGATACTTGGATTTGGCTTTGAAGCCTTGTTGCCTCCGAGCTACAAAAGCGCTCCCTGAATCATCATTGATTTTAACTCCAGCCATTTGCTTGGCTAATGATTCTTGCGAAGCTAGCAGGTTCTCGAACTCCTCCAAGGAAGGTTGTGTAGCCCATCCTTGAACCGAAGTCACAAACGGTGTATACTCGGGTCGTAGACCTCGAATAATAGACCGCTTTAACCGTGCTTCCGAAATTGATTCCTCCGGATTTAGAGTATTAATCTCAGAGCAAAGATTTTTTACCTTGATGAAAAACTCTGAAATTGAAGACTCCCCCTGCTTCGCATTTGCCATCTCATTCTCTAACAGTTGTAGCCGAGCTTCATTCTTCTTGTTGAACAACTGATCCAACGCCAACCAAATAGAACTAGCGGATATACACCTTGAGACATGCTCAAATATTCCCGAGGATATCGACCTCTTCAAAGCAAACTCCGCCTTGGCATTCTTTCGGATCCACTCCTTTGTCGCTTCCGCTGTTGCAGCAGCTCCCCTTGGTGGTGCTGTGCTGCTACCGCCGACGACATCCCATAAGTCCTTACTCACTAAGTATGACTCCATACATGACTTCCATAACCGGTAATTAGATTGGTTTAAGATCTCCATTCCCAATCCAACAACACGACCCATTGACTCCATACTTAGAGTAAACCCGAGTTCTCTTTAAACCCCGATCTTGAAAAGAACCAGATCAGAATGGCTCTGATACCATGTAAAGAAACCAACACCGATAGTGCTTAGCACTAGCCCAAGATCGTAATACTCGAGAGACCCGAAAAGAAATAAAAGACTCTTTAAGTATGAAGAAATATATGGAAGAACACTTAGAGAGACTTATGAAAATACTCTTTATTAACTTGTTCAACTTCTTGTGTTTTTTTGTTGTTATGTTTACAAATGAGGGGGTGAGGAGGTATTTATAGCCTCCCAAAACTATCTTACAAAGTTCTAGACTCTTCTTTTACAACCTCCATACTTCCTAGATTTTTTTCTAATTCTCTAGAGTTTTCTACACAAATCTTAAATTAATTAACTAATAGAATTTTCTAGAAACATTTAGAGAAGATGAATATTTTAATGATGTTTCTAAAGAATTCTAGAACTTGTACTCAACTTTGGGTTTAATAACTTTATCATCAAACCCAAAATTAAGCTTAACTCAAAATCAAGTTTAATTTCAATAAAGAAGACGTTGGAGATGAAGCTTCAAGTAAATACAAAGAATAGGAAAAAAACAACTCTGCAGATTATTCTAAAGGATTGAAAGCTTCTGTTGGAAACATAAAATTTCTAGCTGAGTTAGTATAATGAGTCACGTGTCGTTAACGTGGGTTCTCTCATCTTCTTTAAAAGGGTATATAAGTCTTATGGTTTTTCTGGTTTTGGAGCTTCTGGATCATTTTTCTCGGTGAGCTCTCTAGAGAAACGTTATCTACTAGAGACCTCACCGAGAAAGAGAGAGACTTAGAGAAATTAATGAGAGATTTTTAATCTTGGGTTTAAAGGGTTCTCTACTTCATCTTTTCACTTTTATAGTTTTGTGTGTAGAAACTGCAAAATCGAATAAAAAAATGCGAGGTAAAAAACAATTATAAATGATGAGTGGGAATAAACGATTATAAGGAAAGCGTATAAAAAACGAGACCTTCTAAAAATTGATTTCGTAAACAAACGAATAGTAGAGCCGAGATATGATCTCTTTGTGTAACTCAATAAATCGTATATAATGTGAAAGCAAAAAACGATTTTTGAATCCCAAGATACAACTGATTCAAGACCGTTTTCCAGCATTCAAAACGGAATCTACAAACTTTACATAAACTCTACGTTAAACTCTCGAGACTTACTTTTAAGTAAGAGAATTGTTAAAACTTCCAAGAGTGATTTTTGATGTGTAAATCTGTGTGAAAAAATAAGAGAGACGACTTTCATATATAGCCGGAGAGGAGTATTTTTCAATTCGAGGATCTCCGCAAATCTTGACTTGTGCGCACGTTACAAATGTTATGCGGTGAGGGATTGTAGCCGAGAATTATGGAAGATCTTTTGAGGTCATTATACACCATGAGTGTTAAGCTTTTGAACATATGCTATGTTGTCCCTTCTATATTTATATTAGAGAGTTTTTTTCCAAGTTTCCAATGTGCGACAAAAACACTCGACTCACTTACATTCTCACTTAAACTTACATTTGTGTTCAAAGCTCATTTCTTTTCACTCAACTTCCAAATTTTGACAAAATGGAAGAACCCCATTGGTTTGAAAATTTGATTCCAACATTATGTTCTATGAAAGTCGATTAAGGTGTAATCGGCGCCGAGAGATCTCCATCTACAATCATGCCAAGTATATTTTTAGATCATCAATCTAAGTTGGGAATCAAAAGATCGTAACCGGATGTAGCGGTTTGTTAAAACCATAAACCGGGTTAAAAATGCTTGGTGTTCTTAATTGCCTCGAGTCTTGGATCGTGAATTGGGTTGAATCGATGGATTTGATTCTCAACATTTATTATATTATATATCTTATCTTTAAAAACATTAATTATATATTTTTAATTTCATAAAGTCCATGCGAGACTATTGTGTCTTACAACTATACTCATATTTTAGTAGATTATCATAGTTATATATTTGTATAAGATTATTTTTATGGTAATTATTATTTTATGATATTAAAGAGACCATATATTTACATTGGTTTTTTAAAATAATTATTATCTTATCGATTTGTGTTATATTTTGAACAGGTCCAATTCGAGACCAGATAAATTTATTAATTTATAGAGTATTAATTTATTGAATATTAATTTATAGAGTTTCTACTGTAGATGGAAAATCATATAAATAACTCGTTCACTTTGGATATTATGTCTATATATAGTCTACATGTATATTAAAAATGATTATCTTGAGAATAGTAAATTTTTTTGGGGACAGGTTGGCCAAGACTGGTAACTAAATTATTGTCATTATTGCACATTATTTTTAGATCGGGAAAAATTTTAGACTAAAACTTAGACACTAAAAGTTAGACTAAACTTCCAGACTTGTAAAAATTCGAGTAATTTAAAATATGCACAGTTTGTTATAAACCATTGAGGTTTGGATGTCCATAACCGGCTCAGTTCATCAGGCCCAATCCGTGGTCTAGTCTCGGCGTGAAGACCAAGTCCTATTAGAGATAGGATTTCCTTTTCCTAATACCAATAGGATTAGTAGAAGTTTTCCTATTCCTTGTATGAGTAGTAAAAGGACAATTTCCTTTTCTCTCCTTGATGTAACCACTATATAAAGAGACCATTGGTCCTCCATAATAATATACAGAATACAAGTTATTCATAACACATTATCAGCACGAGCTTGCTCTAAACCCTAGCCACCGAAAAAAAAAGAAAAATAAAAACCCTAAAAGGCTATTGTCCGCCGTTAGCCACCGCGAAGCAACCGCAGCAGCTCGATCCGGTTCGTCTCGTAGCCGCGCATCCTCAACCCGGAGAAACTCTAGCCACGCGATCCTAGCCGAACATCTGCAGCTGATCGTCGCGATCCAACCGCGTGATCCCGTATAGCCGCGTGATCCCTTACCACAGCAGTTCGACGAGTAGCCGCGCAAACCCTAACAGCCGCTCAACTCGATCCGTTCCGAATAGCCGCACGATCCGTCCGTAGCTGATCCGACGCCAAGTAGCCGAGAAATCCAAGCGTGAGTTTTTTTTACCGAGGTCTATTAGCTCCCGGTCCATTCCATTCAACCCAAAAGAAGGATCAAAGGTATAAACAAATTTCTAAAACCCTAGAACATAAAATTCGAAATTTGACCTAATGATTATGAAACCCTAAAACCGATTCTCTCACCTAAGATTGTTTGATCTTTTGAGAACTTGAATTGAATTGAATCTAAGCTAAAGATAAGACCTAAAAATCGTTTTGTATGTTTAAACTTGTTTGATTTCTTAAATCCTAAAAATCGAATTGGACCTAAGCGTATGAAACCCTAAAACTCGGATTGTTTGATGAACTTGCTTGCTTGATTTAAAACCGTTTTCCTTAGCTTGTTTAATGTTTTTAAAACCGCATGATAGCATTACATGTCATAATCGAATTTGAACATTAATACTACTTGAACCCTAAAACCGATTCATGTGCTTGTAAAGGATTGATTGCTTGTTTTGGTAAAATCGCATGGATTGTTTCTAAACATTAAAATCGCAAATTGGAAATTCCCTTATTCGTTTTGGAAAGTTTCCTTATTTGATATTGGGATGATTTCCTTATTTTGAAATTGGAAAATTTCCTGTTTTCTTTTATCACCTAGAATTAAATGTTAGGATTGAATTTGGGAAACTTGCTTGATTTAAAATCGTATGATGCATAAAAATAAAATCGGTTGAAAGAAACCCTAAAAGCCTAAGAAAAACCGATGCTTGATTTCAGATGGCGAAAGTCAACAATTTGAACTTCGCAGCCCTTAATCTCTCGGGAGATAATTACTTGCAATGGGCTTTAGATGCAAAGATCATGCTGAAATCAGAAGGGCTCAGTGAATGCATTAATGATGCAAATAACGAATCCGAGAGGAATAAGTATAAGGCGATTCTAATCATACGCCACCATCTCGTTGAGAGTCTCAAAGATCAATACTTGACGCTTGAGGATCCTCTTGATCTCTGGAAGGAGTTAAAGGCAAGATATGATCATCAGAAGATGGTTATACTGCCTAAGGCCAAATATGATTGGCTTAACTTAAGGCTCCTAGACTTTAAGTCCGTGGATGAATACAACTCGGCCCTGTTCAAGATAGTTTCAAAATTGAAGCTATGTGGCGAGATTGTGACAGAGAAGGATATGCTTGAAAAGACCTTCTCGACCTTCCACTCAAGCAACGTGTTGCTACAGCAACAGTATCGTGAGAGAGGCTTCACGACCTATGCAAGTTTGATCTCTTGTTTATTGCTTGCGGAGCAAAACAATGAATTGCTGATGAGAAACAGCGAGATGAGACCTCCTGGATCAACCCCACTTCCAGAAGCCCATGTGGCCGAGGACACTAAGATGGAAACCGAGGCAAACCATGTCCAGAGATACCAAAGATATAATGGCCGCGGATCTGACTTTAACCGCGGGCCAGGACGTGGGCGTGGAACGAGACAAGGGCGTGGTCGCTACCACCCATATGGTCGAGGGAATGCCCGCGGATCTGACTTTAACCGCGGACAAGGCCGTGGCCAAGGGCGTGGCCACGGGAACCAGACCGGACACAAGTCCGGCCCGACCAAGTCCGTTTGCCATCGGTGTGGGATGGACAATCATTGGGCCAAGACGTGTAGAACTCCCAGACATCTTGTGGATCTTTATCAAGGGAGTGTTAAAGGGAAGAATCCCGAGGCCAACATGATCCAGCGTGAACATGAGCATGACAATGAGGGCGATTTTGATCATGAAAAGGATGATCTTATGGATAATGATGATCTCACGAAGTATGAGACTTCCGATTTCTTAAAATGATTTTAGACTTTGAGTTCTATTTGCTTTGTTGCTTTTATGTTTACTTTGCTTTGGTTTTATGTCTTTGGATTTGTTTGGCATTAAACTACTTTGAGTTTATTTTATTGCTATTATCTTGTTTGTTTCTTGCTTGATAATATGAATGTTCTATTGCTTGTTTTATTGCAAGTATAAAATCTCGACCAAAAGGCATTGCCTAAAAGGGCATGAATTTCTCACCCATACAAAGCCCATTGAGTTATAAGAATGGTTTCCAAATAGAAACAATGGGCAAAAGGAAATGAAAATTCCTTCAGATCGCCTAAGGCATTAAAAGAAAATGGTCGAGACTATACTCTACTGATCTAGACTATGCCAAAGATCAGTATGATAGAGGCAAAAGCCATGGTAACCAAAATTGGTATACCCCACGAAATTTACACTATATGGCATGACTGGACTAGCCATCCAAGTCCAAAACTTGATGCAAAGATTGATCATGAAAACGGCACAAAGAGTTATCCCATAGAGTCTCACGTTGTGTTACATGTGCACAAGGGAAACTCATCAGATTTATTGTCTCAAGCATCACGAAATTATAGTATATTCATGAGGGGGAGTGAGGACAAACCCGTGGTCCATGACTATACTACAAATTCGATGATCATAATAAGACTCGGCCGAATTTTATAAACAAAGGTCATTACCTATAAGGTTTAGACCCTAAAGTCTATCAGCTTGGAGACATCACAAGTTTTACATGTATATAAGATCAATATGCATCAGGCCATATAAGTGAGCATAGATATTCCCATCTCAGATTGAATACGGGTCATGAGCCAGACATATACCATCTTAAGAGATTTTGAATAAAACCACCACATACATATGTGCCGTCTAAGATGGAATCTCATAAGGAGATTGGAAATTGGGAATATATATATGTTGGATAAGAAATGTTTCTCCTACGAATTTTAAAGAAACCTTTGAGCCAAATATGGGTGATCTATTTAGTGGCCAAGGAACACGGATTACATGAGTTTTTAAGTGAATCCGAATATCCAACATTATAAGGAGAAACGTAATAAGCTGATAAGAGAAATGAAATGGTATCAACCATCGGTGTCTTGGCAAGATCCTCGGACTAGATAAAGATTTAAGGACGTCCAAATACAAAGATCATATAAAGCTAGCATAATCAGATGCCAGACACATTGACCCGAAAAGAAAAGAATGACTAAGTCATATCAGCTTAAGCACCACGAAATTGATGTCTTAGAGACACAATCAAGTTGCTACGGAGTCTATACAAGATAGACCCATAAGTTCCATAAGATAAGAAACCGCGGAAAAGGGTGCATAATATAAATCCGGGTTTATTAAGGAAACCAGACCAGACATAGAGATATAAAGGCTGGCCAGCTGAACATCTAAGGTACCAAACCATGTAGCTTGGGACGCCAAGCTGCAAGGTAATAAAGGTCCTGGATTATGAAATCTCAGATCGATCAAATCATGTCTGGATCAAAATAGGAACTACATAAGAGTGTTAACACCAAAATGTATAAGAAAGCGCGTACAAGATAGTAGCACTTGAACAATAAAGAAACAAGCGAGGATCAGAACCCACGAATAAGAATGCATTCATAAGATAAAAGGAAACGTGGGATTATGAAAGTGGCAGGCGTATTGACCACATAAGAAAACGCCATCAGATGATTAAACCAGTGGATAAATAAGTCCTGTGAAGAAAAGAAAATCGTGAGACCACATGATCTAAAGTGTTCATGTTTTACAAGCATTTCGAGATAGCTTGGTTACATAAGGATACTCACAGAGACTAAGGAATAAATTATAAGGAGATATACTCCAAATGTGGTGGGTGCTGCTACAAACTCGAAAGTTTATGATGTCTGGACACATAAGAAAGAAATCAAATTGATATAGTAAGCAGCCTATGGTCCACTGGATAACGAAATAGAGCTGAAAGATAAAAGAAGTTCTCGAGACCAGCATTGTATTAAGCTGAATAAATCGCTCTATGGATTGAAACAATAGACTAAGCGAGTACTTAGTGAAAGAGGGCTATAAAGACGATCCCATGCATATTCATAAAGAAATTCGATAAGGGATTCGTAATTATCGCAAAAGGGTACTCAAGCGATTTAATATGGACCAGGCTTACCCACTGACTAGCCCAATGATGGTGAGAAGCCTTGGCCTGGACAACGATCCATTCGGTCCAGTAAAGAAGGACGAAAAGGTCCTTGGTCCCGAAGTGCCATATCTCAGTGCTATAGGAGCGTTAATGTACTTGGCTAGTCACACTAGGCCGGACATATGCTTTGCCGTGAACCTCCTTTAAAGATTCAGTTCTTGTCCGACCCAGAGGCACTGGAATGGGATCAAACACATATTTCGTTACCTGAAAGGGACGAAAGACATGGGTCTATTTTATACTAACCTTAACAAAGAAGGATTAGTTGGTTTTGCTGATGCAGGTTACCTTTCGGATCCACACAACGGTCAATGACTCAACACATTAGACGAGATTGTGGGATGACAGAAGGGAAAGAAGAACCGACCAGCATGTACGAAGACAATGCCGCATGCATAGCTCAGTTGAAGGATGGATACATTAAAGGAGATCGGACGAAGCACATATTGCCAAAGTTCTTTTTCACTCACGACCTACAGAAGGCCGGTGAACTCCAGGTGCTCCAAGTCCGCTCAAGTGACAACTCAGCCGACCTCTTCACAAAGTCGTTTCCAACCTCCACGCTCAAGAAGCTTATGCATCAGATTGGCATGCGCCAATTGAAGGACCTTCAGTGATGTTCATTTCAGGGGGAGTAATACGTGCTGTACTCTTTTTCCTTCACTAAGGTTTTGTCCCACTGGGTTTTCCTTGGTAAGGTTTTAATGAGGCAGCATTCCCCAAGCGTATTACTGAGATCCCATCATCATCACATACGGTTATGTCATCCAAGGGGGAGTGTTATAAACCATTGAGGTTTGGATGTCCATAACCGGCTCAGTTCATCAGGCCCAATCCGTGGTCTAGTCTCGGCGTGAAGACCAAGTCCTATTAGAGATAAGATTTCATTTTCCTAATACCAATAGGATTAGTAAAAATTTTCCTATTCCTTGTATGAATAGTAAAAAGACAATTTCATTTTCTCTCCTTGATGTAACCACTATATAAAGAAACCATTGGTCCTCCATAATAATATACAGAATACAAGTTATTCATAACACAATTATAATTGAAATCACGATAGAAAAAAGCGTTCAAAGATTACCAAACCATCATTACTAACATTGTTTATCTCAGATATTTAAATTTCCGAGGTTAAAAAGAAAAATGTTACTGAACAAGAAATTGCTGTGAAAATAAAGAAAGTCCAGCCAAGTTTTTGCTGTTAAATCTTACTTATTAATCCTATTTTAAAATTTAACATAATCTAATAAAAGATATGCTATCCGAATATGAGAAAAATCCAAGAGAATAAATAGTTAATTAAGCTGCTTGCGAGGATACTTTCACGTACGTACGTGTTATAGGCGTCGTGGATATATAATACACCATGGATATCAAAATGTTAGGTATGTTTTTTATTTGGTTAAATCGTTAGGTCCGTTTTATTTTGTTTATAATTGTTATTTAGTGCAAAAAGAAATTAAAGATAAACGAGCAAAGTTATAACGATCAATAGTTTCATTCCATGTTTTTATATATTTTTCTTTTGAGATTTTTTTTTTAATCTTTTTGATCTGGATATATACCCAAAAAAAAAAAAGACAAATAAAAGAATAGCGTTAGGTGTGATTTCCCAAATTTATCTAACCATAATTGTTTCCAACTTTTAAATGTTAAATTGGTTTAGTGACTTTAATCTAATAAGCTTGAATTCGAACAAAAAACCAGATATATTGAACAATGAACATCCATATTTTTATTTATTTTACGAATACCTTGTTGATTTTTATAGATGAAAATCTTGATTTAAACACAGAACTTTAATGAATATTTTGTGGAAAAAAGCAAAATGTTATGCTATATGTAACATATACGAAGACATGATGTTTTCATATGATATTATAGTTGGAAAAATAGTATAAATAGTACAAAATCATAAGCGGGTATATGGACTTTAGTCAAATGTAGCTAGTACTAGCTACATACAGGCATGGGCTTCGTGATGTTGTGTGTATACTATCGGCGATTTGTTTAATATGCTCATTATCCAATAGACAAATATTTGATTCCATTACGAGTATTACGTGTTTTATATGCATTGCTGTAAAAAAAAAAAATTATATGCATTTGTACGCACTATATTTATCGTAAAATATATCCTCATATATGTCATTGTTGACAAAACAAATATTTTATATGTAACTTTTTCTCTTATTATAGCCAACCTCACAATCAAATTAAATCTAAGTAGATATGCAATGTTTAGCTAATTAGATATGCATATTAAATCTAAGTAGATATGCATATAAAATTTACTAATTGATTAGTTCTTTATTGTTTTTTTAAAAAAAAATCAGTTAGTTTTTTTCGGATCTCAGTTTCGCTTTTGATTTTTGATGTGAAATTTCCCAACTATATATGTCAGATTTAAAATTTATGAACATATACAACCGGCTTTAAGGACAAGCAAGACATGATTGCGGCCTCCAATAGTATAACCTATAATAATATAAGCAAAATTTTGCTCTCTATCTAAAAATATAAGCAAAATTTTGCTCTCTATCTAAAAATAAACAATGAAATATGGTGGGTGAGAGCCTGAGAGGTAGAAGGGTTTGATAAGTTCCTTCCCCATTTAGTGTTTTTCTATTACTTTATTAATTTATAGGCCTTTTTTTTTTTTACTTGTAACCCAAATAGTTTCAGAGCACATATCTAAACGCAGTTTTTTTTAATATATTATTGAATGGTGATGATGGAAAAAATTGCACGGAGATTTTTTTTTGTTTACATTATCGACAATATATTATTACTTAAATTATTGTTCCGATCATTTTCACTTTTATGACTTATGAGCGTGTATTTTAGAAAGAATTTAAATATTTTTGAATATATATAATATTAATAAAATGGACAAAGAAGGACATGCAAGCAATGATGTAATGAAGTTTGAAAATCTTAAATAGTAAAGTTTTAACAAAAAAAAAAATAGTAAATGAAACCCAGACGGAAAAAAGAAACTTTGATATTTGAAATTTAATATATGTTTAATTTCTTATAGAAATATAAAATGAAGATGGTAGCTGATTAACGAATAGACATATGAAAAGACTTGCAAAATTGGCGGGAAAAAAACAGCAGAAGACACGAAAATTTTTCCACACTTCTAAATCAGTTGGCGCAGCAGATTGACAAACAAGTAAAAAATAATTTGTCTACAATACGAAAGATTGGAGCTTTGGTTTTCATATCATTGATTTGTTGGCTAAGCAATTAAGTTCTAAACTTCCAAAAACAGTTACAATCATTGTAAAAAAAAAAATTGGTTGAATTTTTGTTACATATATTCAAAAAGAAAAAAGACTTGCAAAACTGATAGTTTATTTTGTGATAAGACTTTTATAATTGATAGTTGCAAATTTTTAAGAGAACTAATAAATTTGAACAAGGTCCCCCCCTGTGTTCATCAAAATTTTCTACGACAGTGATTATTTAATGTTACCAAGAAGACAAATTATTGTGATATTTAAATTTTAATATTGGGTTGTTGGGATTGTTGTAGATATATCAGGCAGTAACATAATCTACCAATAATAATGTCTAGTATTTTTTTTTAGTTGATAAATTAAATAACATTTGACCAGATTATCTGAATTTTTTGTCGTCTTACTAATTATCATTATTCATTTCTGCGAGGGATCTAAATATATATATAATACTAGGTAATCGGTCCGCAACATATGCGGACTATAAAATATTTTATATCTTCAATATATAATTAATATTGTATAGTAAAGTTGATCTCTTTTTACATAATTAATTATGTATTAATAATAACATTATATGAATATTTAATAATAAAAATAACGATATAGATTTCAATACAAATTAAAGATAAAAAAGCTATTAACCAAGATTTTAAAATACTTCCTTAGATAAAAAAAGTGTAAACATGATGACTATATAAATTAAAAAATATCAAAACATATAATTATTTATTTAGTTTTTATGGTTGGTCTGCATGCATGTGCAGATATTTTTTTATATAGACATAAATTATTGTAATATTTAAGTATTGATTAATTTGCTTATATATTATGTAAGTGTTATGTTTTTATACATATACACTTTTAGTGTTTAACAACAATCACACAAACGTTTCATATCGTTTTATGTATTTGGAAACTGATTTATTTTAATTTTTTTGTTTTTTCTACTGTTCACAGTAACATATAATTGCAAATGTAAAAGTTATATTAAATAATAATTAATTTCTTATAATATGTCTTGAATATTATCAATATTAAGCTTTCTTTTCTCTTTACAAAATAAAATCTTGCCAATGTATATATTTTAAGTATATATTTATCTTTGACCTATTGCTAATCAAAGCAAAATGGGTTTTACAATCTTTACTTATCGTACTCACCGCTCTTAGTAACCATATAGAATTTAATATATATATATATATAAATTGTTTAATAAATAAACTTAAAATTGAACTGTAATCGAGGTTACCAAATGCATTCACGACAAGTTCGCATGCGACTACCCATCATTGCTTTTATGTGTTAAAAAAAACAAAGTATATGTTTGTATGTATGGTTGAATTTTTAAAAGAAAAATATGTATATTTATGCATGTAAGTATGAGTTAAAAATAAGTGAATTGTAATATTTAGGTGTTGGTTAGTTTTTCTGATATTTTCCGCAAAGTTATGTTTTTACACGATGCAGTTTTTGGCGTTTAAGAAAAATCACGAAAACATTTCTATCATTTTTGATTTAATCAAAGTTTTTTATTTATCAGCATTTTATGATATATGGTTTCAAAATAAAATTTATATTAAATATTAACAAAAATTACAAGGAATTTTTTCAAATTTTAAAATATAATATTTGACTTTATCATTAAAATAATATAGTACATTGGATAATTTATTAGTAATTGTTTTTTCAATAAAAATTATAATAAATATTTGTTATAAAATATGTGAAATCATATGTTATAAAATCCTCTGGTAGCTCTCCGCTCATCTCTTCGTCCAAAATTGAGGAATTAGTTTGATGAAAAAAAAAATTAGTATGGCTGGCATGCATGTATGTGTTCATTATAAAATTTGATACGCACATGCATTTATTATAAAATTTGCTTGTTAAAATTTTGAAATGACTTCATAAAATAAAACACGAGAGTGTTACCGAAAAACAAAACTTTAGAGATTTCTTTTTATTTTTATTTCTATTTCTTATTCATATTTGTTTTATCTTATTAAAATTTATATTTTCATCCGGTTAAATTTTATTTTATTTATGATCTCAAATTATGGATCTATAATGAGACTGTATATGAGTATGATATAAACTTTTTATTTATTTATAAGAGAGTATGAGATAAAAATGATATATCGTATTTATTATCCTATTGGATAATATATTATTATTTTTATATAAAAAATAATATATATTGGTTGTAAAAGTTTCTTATGCAATTTCTTATGAATATATGTAAAAATAAATTGAAATCATAGTAATTATTATTTTCTGTTAATTTAAATTTATTAATTTTAGTGTTATAATATAGTGTAATCATGGTTTAATTTCATAATTGATTTAATTTTAAACTCAACCAATCAAAACATTTCGTTTATTTTAGGAAATTTGATTTGTCACATTTACATGTCATCATTAAAATGCACTAACTTTCATTGTGAAAGTGACAAGTAAGCTTTTTCAACTAATTGAGCTTCTCAAATAATATGTAGTAGAATTAAAAGGACCAGCCATATGTGTGGCATAGATAAGTTTTATCCATATATTGTCTATTAAATACTAAATTACCTTTTAAACTGAGCCGAGAAAACGTGATGACATAACCATCCTATAGAGTGGCAACAACAAAAAGTAAAGGATACTAGTGCAACTGGATGATTTGTTACACTATACTATATACGAAATTGACATGCTAGAGCCATATACTATATATGTGTAATTGGGAATAGTATTAATGCGAAACATCGTTTTAATAGTTTTTTGCGAAAAATTAAAAAACTGAGAGGAAGCTACTTAAGTCATCTTCTATTTTATCATAGTCTTTTATCATATCAATCAATGACACGCTGACGTCCACGCAATCAAAAGTAATTTTAATGCTAAACATCGTTTAGTAGAATAAAACGTTAGTCCAATTACCAATACCACAAATAAATTCAATACGTAAGTGTCCTATATTATATACATGTAATTAGAAATAGTATTCTTATTTAACTTCGATTTAGTAAAATATGACGCTAGTGCAACTAGTTTATCTGTTTGCCGTACTAAATGAGAAAATATCATTTTAAACTGACATACCCCTCTTCGAAAGTTCGAATATGTCTTAGAATCTTGCCAATATCGAAAACGGGCTTAACACACGCTAGCGTCATATACTATATATATGTAATCGGAAATGTAAATCACAAATTAATATTATAACTTATTTAACTGTTTAACTTTACGTAAATCACAAATGACTATTTAACTGAAACAGTAATAATTAAAATAAAATAAATTAATCCAAAAATTTTAAAGCGGTAAAGTGTCTCGAATAATTCATATTTCGGATTGAAACCGAACTCTCTTCAATCCAAATTATCCAATGATACCCCCCGGCGGTATTACTGTTTCAGCAAGTTAGCACTCACTCACTTTCAGACACATGTGCATATATAATACTATAGTAATTCATTTGTTACACGTGTATTTTGACCAGTAATATTGCTTGTTCTTTACGTATGTTGCACTGCAACGACGCTTTGTCGTCAATTTACCTAACTTGGTAAACAAAAAAATAAATGTCTTAGATTATCAGTTATGATGAGAATAAACAACACTATTTTGAAGAAATATATTATGGATAGAGTTTTATATATGTTCTTATAAACATCCTTTCACAATACCGTTTTTCATAAGCTGTTATAAAAAAAAAAACAGATGAATTCTGGTCGGATGGGAAATTCAAACTGAATTTCAACGTTCAAGCAGCACGATCTAGCTCGCTACTCAATTATAAGGACAAATGTTTATCGATAAATATGTGAGTTCCATTAATTTAGTTTTTCTATTATTAAGTTCTCTTTTTTTTTTTTTTTTAACTCAGGGTAAATCTCAAGCCTATGAAGGGTCCAGACTAATCCCAGAGGTGGTGCAGCCTACGGATAGATCTTCACCTCCGGATATTTAAATGGGCCGAAAGCATGGATCCATATCCGTGTGGGTGTCCAAAACATGTGTTTTAGTTTCGCGCAGCAGGAGCGTTGAATCTGAAACGTGTTGGCGTTCCAGTCCCGACTCCTATCACTTGACCACGATGCTTTGGACTTAAGTTCTCTTCTTAGTTACATTGTTTAATCGTCCTTTTTCGAACTTTTGCTTATAATCGTTCTTTATATAATGTTTATACAACATTATGATGGTTAAATTAATTAATATGTATAGTAAATGTAATCGGGCCTTATTTTACAATATTTCATTTTTCATCTCTAATTATATCTTATATATCCATATGCATATTGGCATTTACGTAAATTTTATTGATTGTATAGTTATATCTATGACTGATAAGTAAACATCAAACATGCACGTAACAGAGCTATCTTGCATTTAACAATAATAATAAATAAATAAAAAAACAGAGCTATCCTGCAAACTGTTTGATGATTTGAGACAAAAAGACCAAAACAAATAGAACCTTCTTCATTTATCTATCACACGTCCTCATACACCGCTAAGATTTTGCCACGTGTTCTCGCTCCATCACAATTAATATTTTAGTCTCATGCTTTTTGTTTGTCACCGTAAGTCTTTTTAATTAAAAAAATTTACACACTTTTGTTTTTTTGTCAACATAATAAGCTGTTTTTTTCTGCTTTTTTTTTCTCGGTATATCATCAAGAAAAGACACGTATTTGGATAGATGATGGAAGGACGGTACCGAATCTCCTTGACTTGACTTTGGGTATACCACATATATATATATATATATTTCTATATACCATATTCATGAAAAAACCATGTTTTCTCTCTAATCAAGTTCTCAAAGCTATTAGCTCTCCTTTATCTCTATTTCTAGTCTTCTCAACATATAACATTTGAAAAGAGATGGGAAAGTCTTCAAGCTCGGAGGAAAGTGAAGTGAAGAAAGGGCCATGGACTCCAGAGGAAGACGAGAAGCTCGTCAGCTATATACAGATCCACGGTCCCGGAAAATGGCGAACCCTTCCCAAGAACGCCGGTAATTAAGTTCCTACCCCAATACATTAACTTATTATACAGACACGCACAAACCCTAACTAATTTCTATAGGCTATGATTGTGTTCTTGTGTTTTGTGTTTTACTTTTGTGGTTTAAAATTTACGAATACTGATTAGCATTTTATATCATGTGACGAGTGTCAACACATGCGGAAATAAACATACGCGCAAACCGAACATAAATCCTATAATTAAGCTACGGTTGTTTTCTTTCGTTCTTTGTTTACATCGACACTTGTGTTTAACATTTACTAGTAATAATGATCATTAGTATGTTACATCATGTATATATGAACGTTGGTGTTTACATTTAAAACAATAATGTTTCTAATTCCGTTTTCTTTGTGTGAATATTGAAAAGGGTTGAAAAGATGCGGGAAGAGTTGTAGATTACGATGGACAAACTATCTAAGACCCGATATCAAGAGAGGGGAGTTCTCTCTTCAAGAAGAAGAGACTATCATTCAACTTCATCGTCTTCTTGGAAACAAGTTAGTCTTTTTTCTGATTTTTTTTTGTTTGTTTTCAATCTGGTTTACAATTGTTAAGTATTTTTTTTGTGTATATATTAAATTAAATCAAGTGACCTAGATTTCCACTACTACACCTACTTTGTTGGACTTCCATAACCATGTTTTTATATATTCTCAGAATACTACTTGCATATTTTATGTAGTTCAGCTAAAAAACAAGAACATAAGCACTATATCAAAGTCAAATGTCTAAAGCTTAGCTTGCAATCTTCAACTCTTTAAACAGCTAATGTCTTAGCAAGTCAAAGCTTATTATATAATAATTACTTGTCACTTTTTTATTTTATTTTTAAAATCTAACTCTCATTTTCTCTTCCATGTATAGATGGTCAGCCATTGCGATTCACTTGCCAGGAAGAACAGATAACGAGATCAAAAATTATTGGAACACACATATAAAAAAGAAACTCTTACGAATGGGGATTGATCCAGTGACCCATTGTCCCCGAATCAATCTTCTTCAGCTCTCTTCGTTTCTCACTTCATCTCTTTTCAAATCTATGTCACAACCGATGAATACTCCATTTGATCTCACTACTTCAAGTGTTAATCCCGAAATGTTGAATCACCTCACTGACTCTCTCAACAACGTCCAACCCGAATCATTCCAGCATCACCAGCCAAACCAGCAGCTTCTAAACGACCACCAAACCAGTTTCACCGGTTTGCTCAACTCCACACCACCGGTTCAGTGGCAAAACAATGGAGAATACTTGGAAAATTATCTCAATTACACCGGTTCAAATGACCAATCTATTAACCAGGTCCCTCTAACCGGAAACTACTCATCCGCCGAATTTGTATCCGATCAAATTAACGACGGTGAGAATTTTAAGGCTGGGTGGAATTTAAGTTCATCAATGCTACCGGGATCTTCTTCGAGCAGCTCGACGCCGTTGAATTCATCTTCCACGGTTTATATCAATGGAGGAAGCGAAGATGATAGAGAGAGTTACGGTAGCGAAATGTTGATGTTTCATCATCATCATGATCATAGTAATAATGCTTTGAATCTATCATAATATGCAACTTCTTCTTCTTCCTCTTGTTCTTATTTATTTTTGTTTTTTATTCTTATGGGGGTTTATAATTGTGTTACATACTTTGTATTCTAAGAGCTTAGTCTATTATTATCTTGCCTTTGTTATGCTTTTTCTTCAACTATTTAATTTTCTATTTCGAAATTTTTTTCCACTTGTTTAAATTCAAATTAAGTTGGTTTTGAACGTCTATATATGCACATAACATAAAACTAAGTAGTAGCTAGATGCTACTTTGAAAATTCTGTAATTGACTGAATGACATTTATGTAGATATATATATATATGTATAGATTATAGATATATTTATAAAATATTATTTAATAAATACGTGGTCCATTCTAACTTCTTGGATCATTTAAAAATAGCATATGCCTAACCATTCATCGAACCTTGAAGCCATAAAATACAATAAAATAACGAAACCAAATGAAAAAGAAAATAAATAATTATCTTCTTGCTTACGTAATTCTCATAGTTTTTGCTTTAATAAACTAGAGTGTTTCACTGTGTGTACTTGACTACTTGCGGAAACAATTGTTGGAACAGGTTTCTCCGATTTCTTGAAAGTTCTAGATAAGTATTACATTACATGTTTATAATTTTAAAGATGCATAAATTTCCAACTCAAAATTAGATGTCAATGAATAGGTTTCTTTTAATGTTCTTAAAACGGACACCCTTACATAAGGAACCAACATCCGTAATCACGACATCATATTGAGAATTCTTTCTATAATGAACATGCAGAGTATACACCCACACTTTTTAAAGTTTACCTTTTTTGAATTTGGCTCTGATTAATTACAATTGTCATTTCTATAACACTAGTTTTCTTATAATTAAATAGTAAAATGATAAATAAAATAAAATAACACATAACTTAACGAGGTATCAATTTGTTCTTTCAAATCAACCACTAATCCTCGCTTGCAATTTTTTTTATCAGATCATTTATAAAAGACAATAACAAGATAGAATAAAACTTCGACTGTTCGACACAAGGTTGTATTACATATATCTTTTTTTTTTTGGTCAACAAACTCATTTTATAAATCATTTAGTCTCCATAAATGGAGAAAATGTTTACAAAACATGATAACAAAGCCAAACTGGCTGATAGATCCGATGCGACAACAGCAAATCGGAGAACAAATCGGAGAACAAACCTAAAGATAAAAGCAATCATAACACTTAAAACACTAAAGACATGGAGAAGTCCTCTAAACTCAACGCCAATAATGTTAAAAGATGAGATAAAGTACTGATAATTAGAGAGCATAACTAGAGTAACTGCAACACTGAGTGCAGGGATAAGATAATCAAACATGGAAAAGAAGAGAATAACAAGGCATCACACAAAATGTACAATGCCTGCAATCTCGTTCAGAACCGTTCCCAATAAGAGGGATAAAGGTAGGACATCGGAGACCGAAGAAACTTGCAACAAGGTGTAACTTGTAGAGAAAACATCCTTGAGCACCAAATGAAGAGCAGAGCCTTCTTGCAACAGCCGCTGCAGCGATGATAAAGAGTCTTCACTGGGCTTGGACCGAAACAGGGTGAAGTCCCATGAGCAACCAGCAAAAGGCCATTGGATGAGGACATTGATTTCATCCTCCCAATGCCCAAAACTCTTGCATATCTCTGCAAAACATCTTTTTCCATCTAACGGGGAAGAGTAATAATCGAATATCTCCATAAAGGAGTAACCATGTCTCTTGATTTGCAACCAGAACCAAGGCAAACAATATAAAAGATCGTTGTAAACTACCATCACTTTTGAACGCTCCACAAAGGAGAAGTAGATGAGATGTAGACAAGCCTCATAATGAGGTAAACACTTCTTATACTGAGATGAACAATCCTCATACAGAGGTAAGAGCCTCAAACTGAGGTAAGCGGAACATAACGAAGGGTAATTCCTGAACATATTCGGTTCCAAAAAGACAGTCTCAGCGAGAATACCTTTCGAAAGCGGATTCAGGGGAGGAGCGAGTTGTTGACAGGGGAGACGAGTCTCCAAACGGAGCAAGGAGCGAGCTAGGATTCTGTACTCAACAGAGGAGAAGAAACAGAGCGCAAGATTGACTCCAGAGGACCCATGGAAGGGAGAGGAAGGTGCAGCTACATGGATGACACAAACGCAGAGGACAGGGGATAAATCCGGTGGGTCGGGAGGGTCGGGAGGGACGGGAGGGTCGGGGGGAGAGACCAGCGAGACCAGATCTAGTAGAGGAGGAGCGGCCGGCGGTGGATCTGGATCTAGATCTGGAGGAGGAAGGGTTATCGGCGGGACCCTTACCCGAGCAAACATCATCAGAGCCATGAGAGAAAGGAAGAGGAGGAAGAAAGAAGAAGTTCTCGTCGGTGGGCGTGAGGCCTCACCGACGGCGGCGCAGAAGTGAGCAAAACCTAATCGCCTATTCTATCGACACAAGGTTGTATTACATATATCTAAGAACATGAACAAAGGTAATTAAATAAAAGCAATGTACATTTCCTCTTAGTGCCGGTCCAACCAAATTGCTGGTCCAAAGCCAAAAAAATATATATTTTTTTTTATTTATTTATAATTAATAAATAGTAAAAAAATTAAATAGCCATATATATATTGCTATATAAAGTCTAAATTATCTTATATTTAACTTTTTTTTATGGCTGTGACCTTATAAATGGACAATTTTATAAATTTTATAACAAAAATTTGGCTCAACAATTAATAAACAAATTTAGTGGCCATAATACATAGCTTACCCCGCTTGTGTCCTAGACCGGCTCTTAATCATGTTGTCTTTTTCTTGTGAAAGTTTTTGCTTTGTGCGTGATTCTCACATGTACCAATATCAATTTCTTTTGTTAAGTTTGGATTATCATGAGCTTCGAATTCAAATTAATTGACAATAAATTAATTGACCTCTATCCATCAAATACAACTTCACAAATTCTCCACCTATCGATATGAGATTTTCACTAACACCTCCTCTCACACTCAGTCATGAACATCTGAAGCATGGACATTTGTGGGAACAACATCCACGTCGTGACCCAATAATTAATTTGTTTTTCTGATACTATGTTAAATTTGGGTTTATCAAAATGAATTGGCAATCAGCGAATTGACACAAATCACTTATAAAATATTTGATAAATTCTACTACCGATATGGGATTTTCACTAACATATTCCCAAGGCAATCTCTTCCATAAACCCTAATCTCAATAATTACCCTCAAAACTAGTATTATATATACCACATATAATAGAAAAGAAAAGCAAACAATCATGCTTTAATATTTATCAATTTTTGATATGTTCGGTCGTAGGAGTTAATAAACTTTCTTTCAATTACAGACATATCAACATGTATAAATCTAAATATAATTTTTTCAAATAGTAATCAATCAGAGGTATTAATTTCATAAGATCAAAATTATTCAAGAGATTTAATACATCACTATTATTATTGGTTTTTGTACTCATATTATTATTGGTTCAAACACTAATTAATAATTAATTAATTTTTACAACAACAATATTTCATAGAGGGAGGAATTCCAAAACCAACACAAGAACCGTCTTTGTATTTCTTATTCACACAAATGGCTTTGCACTCGTTGTCGCCAAGTTTATCAGAGCAAGGATTGAAGCAAAGTATACTCGAGGCCTCTTCCGGTGCAAAATTACCTATTTTAAAACCCAATTCATTAATAAAGTAAGGTTCAAAAAAAAAATCATTGATAAAGCGTACATGTCCACATAACAAATAAAATTATTTATGATATAAAAACTAAATCAAATATTCATAGTAAATTTATGAAAACAATGATTTTGGATAATTTGGAGAGTTATTTTAATAAATAATGCTGGAATTTATAGCATATAAAAATATATACTCACAATAATGCAAACAAAAACAATACAAAAAAAAATGAAATATATCAATACCGGGGACAATATGATTTGTTTGGCAATGAATGGAGGAAACCACCATGAAAACGGTGAGGGTGAATACAATCAAACTTTTTGAGGAGCCCATTTTCATATAATTCGATTTCTTACACACTTTCGAATGGTTTAACTAATTAGTTTTTGTTATGTTTTTTCTTGCTTATTTATTTGCTTGTTAAATCTATTTATAATTACACGAAATGATCGTTGGTCATCACTCATATTATTTTTTGTTATCATATTCATAATCATAAATTCGATTTTTATCTTTATACCATATTAAAGGATTTGGCCAATTGACCATACATTTTTTTTTTTTGGTCAAATATTATACCATACATTTTAATGACTCATGTTATAGTGATATAATTATTGATTTTGAATCTTAACTCAAAATGTTTTCGCTCTTTTTTTTTTTTTTGTCATCTGCAATGTTTTCTCGTTTAGAATCTTAATAAACAAGTCAGGTTATTAAATTAGTGACACAATCCCGACATTAGATCCGAAGCAAGTTGAGACAAGCTTTGGTTTAGTTGGGCTGAGACAGTGGCATATGGATCTTAATGGACTCACCAGGCCCATTAAGAGAGACTCTTGGCCCATCTCAGAGCTCAAAGTGAAGTGGTCGCCGGAAGGTCAGAAAGACGAGGGGGTGAAAGATGGGATTAGGGGTGGGCATTTTACCCGGATCCGAAAATCCGATCCGGTACCGATCCGAAAATATCCGATCCGAACCGATCCGGATTCATCAAAATATCCGAACGGGAGTAATCTTTCCTTAGTTCGGGTACCCGGTAATATTCGATCTGATCCGATATCCGAAAAATATCCGAAAAATATCCGAAGTATCCTACTTCTAAGATACAATGCCGAACTTTTTTTCTTTATCTCTCGTCGATTACAATTTGTTCTATCTCAGTTTTCAAGCCACAAAATATAAAAAGTATCATTTCCAAATCTAAAAAACTGTAAACCCTTAATCGTTTCTCCGCAGTCTCACTTTCTTCTGAAACGTCAAGAAATCAGTTTCAGCTATGAAATTATCTTTTTGGTTTTATATAAATAAATATAATCAAAAATACATATATATTTCTAGTTTGGTTTTATGTCAATACATAAATTATCTTTAAACTTATTTTATTTTTGTTTTTATGTAATCGATTTTTGTTTTTGGTTTATATTTTTGTATTTCTTTTCTTTTGTAACAGTTTGAAGTTGGAACTTGAATATTTATTTTGGTTTTGAATTTTGAATGTTTAGTTAAATTTATCATTTATATTACTTTACTTACTTTTGAATTTTCATATTTAAATTTTCAGTTATTTTCGAGTATTTTTGGTTATATTTGGTTACTTTTGGTTACTTTTCGGATAAAAATACTTGAACCCGAACCGAACCCGAAAAAACCGGATCCGAAATAGGATATCTGAACCGATCCGAATCCGGAGGGTACCGAACCGAATCCGATCCGAAATCTAATAATACCCGATCGGTAGCAAAAACTAGACTCCCGAAATATCTGAAACCCAAAATATCAGATCCGATCCGATCCGGTAATCCGAACGCCCACCCCTAGATGGGATGAAGCGGAAAGTCGGAGGAGCGTTGACCTAAGCCGGAAAAACTTTCCTGCCCGGCGAGACATATCTTAACAGAGACAGAGGGAGAGGGGTTTGTTTCTTTAAAGTCTCGTCGAAGGAGAATCTATCTTGCAGATTGTGTAAGAGCATCGGAAGCATCACCCAAAAAACTCGCCGGACCGGCTAGACGAGTCTCTGAAATGGCGGAGGCGCAGAAATTGATCCTCTGAAAGCTAGCCGATAAAGCTTAGCAAACGTCAGAGAAAATAAAATTTTGTCACCACCGGTTTTTTCAGAACTACCAAAATTTTGTTTTATAATAATAGTTATATTTTTAGGACCATCAATTTTATTTTATTTGTACTAAAAAAATGTTGTTTAAAAATTATTTTAATACAACTGTACATATAATTTAAAGTTCATATTATTAAATTTTTTGAGTATTGACCATAAAAACTACCACAATTTTTTTTTCATTCGGACCACTTTTATTAGAACGGTTATGCGCATATGCTCAAATAGTTCTCAAATAAAACTACAATAACCAAAAAAAAAAAAAACAATGTATTTAATCATATGATCCTCCCAAAAGAAGAATAATCTTTATACATAATGTTTACAACAACAAGAACGATCAATAGAAGGTTTGTGAGGAAGTTCATGGTGTTGAATGCAACTAGCCAATTACCACCCGTGAAAGCCATTTCCAAACACATTGTGTTGCATTCCATACTCTGGTACCATGAGCTTACTCTTGTACCATTATTCGTCTCTTTACAATGGTCAAAACAGGTCTGAGTTTTATCGTTTATTTTCATCTCTACAACCATGAACAATCACAAGAAATTGTTATTGGGGAAAACTACGAATATGTACATTAATAATACATTCGGAAGTATAACGAAACACACCACAAAAAAAGTCATAGGAAATGGCCAACGTAACCACGAGAGAGAATGCAATCAACAATTTGGAAGAACTCATTTTTAGACTCTCTGTGTAGCACTTAATTTTTTGTTTTCCGAAACAAAATATGATTTTCTTAAAACATGTTTTGATGTAGATATATATAAACAAAAGACATTTATATTATAATCATGGTTATAACCACTTTATTAACCTTATTTATAATTTAATGCAGAAGGAGCAAGAAATTTCTATCATAATTATGCTTTGATGTAGAAAATATATTAGATAAATTCCAGCTATTAAAAAGAGCAAAAAAGGGTATATTTATAATTAGATAAAGTGGTCCAAGTTCTTAAAATATACGTTGATGTAAAAAATAAACAAATGAGATATAAAGTATATTTATGGTTATGACCACTTTATTAACAATAATTAAGGTTTAATGTAGAAGGAGCAAGAAATTTCTATTATAATTATGCTTTGATGTTAAAATAAAGAAAATAGTATTAAATAAAGAAATTTCGTAAGATATGGTTTGATGTTAAAATAAAGGAAATAGTATTAAATAAAGAAATTTCTTAGGATATGGTTTGATGTAAAAATAAAGAAAATAATATCAAATAAAGAAATTTCTTAAGAAAAGCAAAGGAAAAGAGTTTATTATAGAGCTATGAGAAGGTTATATTAAAATTAGAGGTAAAATGGTCATAACAATGAGAAGGTTATATATTAAAAAATTAGAGGTAAAATGGTCATAACGTTTTTGTTTTTAGTTTCGTCAAATCCATAACTTCTTCCATGTTCTTTCCCGTTTTAAAGTTTTTACTATTTCATGTGGATAATTAGTTTTAATATTAAAATCATTTGGGAGCAAAATGTTTTTTTTTGGTATTAATATAATAAATATAACGAGATCAGAAAGATTATTTTATTTTTCAACAGGCCGGAGATCTAGAGGTCACCTTCCTCACTTGGGCCTTTCAGCAAATGCAAGTGTAACCAAGCAACTTCCGGTTTACTCGAGCCAAAACTAATCTGCGATTGAAGTCTGAAGAATTTATGAACCTAGTGATAATATAGTATGACGAATTTAGAAGATAAAGTCTTTTACCGAAACTCTCAACACGGATAAGAAAAAGGAAATACGGATATATTATGTTTTACAGAATGTTAAATTTATCATAGAACCTACAAAAGTAAAACCAGAACCTACAAAAGTAAATTAAACCGGATTACAACCCTTTCAATTAGAAACACTGTGGTGTGCAGAGATCATGCAGCAACAGCCTCACATCCTTTGATACACTGTTTAAATCTTTCTCTACTCCGTCTTTAAAGAATCCTTCATGAACTTCCTTGAGAACTTTCAAAACATTCGCCAACGACCCATCCTTCGAACTCTCGTCTCTCTTCTCCTCTGCATAAGATTTCGAGCACTTGACATCGCCTCTTGTCTTCTCTCGGAAATAGCTGTACTTGGTGATCTCTAGCAAGTTGCTCTTATGATCAGGCCAGACTTGTGGAGTGTCATCCACAATCACAACTCCACACTCATCAACCAACACAAGATCAAGCGTCTTTAAATAAGGACTATCTTCTCTGGTTATGACTCGATCTCCAAAATATACTTTCTCAGGATCAATCAGCTTCAAAACGGTTTTGGCGTAATCGCGATCGCCCATCGTGTAAACATACATGGAGAACATCTCGTTGGCTTCTTTGAGAAACTCGTCAAGAAAAGGTCTTAGCTTTATTATAAACTCGCTTGAGTAGCCGCCGTTAAACCTCCAAAGATCTTCTCTTGAATCAACTTCTTCGATTAGGTATTTTTCTTCTTCGGAAAGCTCTGAAACCATAACGGTGTGGAGTAGCGTGTGGTCCAAGTCAAGCACCAGGTGAAGCTTCTTGTCGTTGAGACAAGTGACGTGTGTTGTGAGTCGCTTCGTAACCGCAACGGCTTCGTGGCTTAGCTGTAACCCATCAACCAGATAGTCGAATGCTCTGCCTTCGTGTCTCCCCACCCTGGATCTGCAGTTGCAACAGATTCCGTAACGAACGAAGAAGTGACCACAGTTAGTAGAAGACGATGACGAAGAATTGGTCTCTTTTTCGATTTTTCTCCTTTTGGAATTTGGTTCTTGTGAACAACGATTTTGAATCAGAGACATAATGTTGATTCGCTGAACAAATTAAAGCTTCTGATCGAACTAAGAAAACCACAAATTTGTCGATGGAAACCCTAGAGAGACGGAGTCGAAGCGAATGTGATAATGATTATTGATTTGGGACTGATGAGAGATGCCTTGTATTTTATAAACGAAATTTAGAAACACGTTCAGGAGATTTCCTTTTTTGAACGCACGCGCTTCACTGTTTTTTTAAAAAATGTTTATTACTCACAACAACAACAACAATTGTTGTTATAAAACAAATTTTCCTTTTTTGAACGCACTTCACTATTTATAAATTTTTAACAACAAAATATTTAAAATGATTAATACGGATAAGGCTTGTTGATGTTTTATTTTGTTGAACGCGCGTGTGAGTGCAAATAAAATATTATTTACTTGTTTCTTTATTTACCTTAGAAGATTGCTCTGTTTTTTTGTTTTTTTGCTAAAAGGTTTTCAAAGATGCTCTGTTTTTGCCAAGCAGCAAACAAAGAACCTAAATTGCGAGATTGTCAGTGGAAAAGACAGAAACTGTTGAAACACATACAAACGCTTTTTCAAGAATCTGTTGTTTCAAGAAAAGGGTAATCGGTATAACCCACGACAGGATCAGAGGTGTAAAAAGTCGGTCTATCGTATTTATTCAGCGGCGCGTCCACTTGGAACCTCTTTGGCAAATCCGGATTCGACAGAAACCACCGACCAAAAGCCACAAGATCGGTTCGTCCCTTTGCCACCGCCTCATTCCCGTCTTCTCTTGTGTAACCTCCAGCGACTATGAACGTCGCTCCCCGAAAGGCTTCTCTCATCGGCGCAAGCGTATCATGTGGACACTCCTTGACTTCACCTCCTCTTCTCAGTCTTGGTTCAATCACATGGCAGTAGAGAATCCCTCGTTTGTTCAGAGGTTCCGCCATGTGAAGCCCCAATGCTCCTGGATTAGAGTCTCCGGATTCCATGAGATCGGCGAACGGTGAGAGCCTGACTCCAACACGGCCTGGCCCGATCTCGTTGGCCACTGCTTCCGCTACTTGTAGAGCGAATCTGCAGCGGTTCTGCAATGATCCACCGTATTGGTCGATTCTGTCGTTCACACTGTCCTTCATGAACTGATCGATCATGTAACCATGCGCGCCGTGAAGCTCGACTCCATCAAAGCCTGCAAAGCATTCAAATGGAATTATAAGAAGAGATCTTGAATAGCTTTCTTCGTTTTCAATGCGAGAAAAAAATGCTTACCGGCTTCCATAGCATTTCTTGCTGCGAGTCTAAAATCATTGACAATACCGGGGATTTCTTCGGTTCTTAACCGCCTTGGAGGCGAAAACAGAGCTTTGGTTGGCGTCAATGGCTTGTCCGTACAAGAAATTGGAGCTTCTCCATTTGGCTGAAAACCTTAAAAACAGCCAAGAACAACAGAACCTTAAAACGTTTAAGATCACAAGTTCAAATGTTTATGTTATTCCATTAAAGAAAGAGAGTGAGAAAGATGGGGCAAACCTCGATTAGAAACCCGACCAACATGCCAGATTTGACAGAAGAAGATACCGCCTTTCGCATGAACAGCCTCCACGATTGGCTTCCAAGCTTCCACTTGCTCTTTAGTCCATATCCCAGGAGTATATTCATATCTTATGTGAGAGAGCAGCAAAACAAAAAAACTAGCTTTAATCAAAACCCATTGATAAAAACGTATACCTTTATAATCAAAACGAGCAGAGATGAAGAAATGTTTCAAAGAGTTCTTATATATATAATAATGACCCTTGAGCTGTATCTGAAACTCCAGTGGCTTCAGTGATGGGAAATCCACCTGGCGTCGTTCTCTGAGAGTAATTCAAAACAGCGTGAGGCTGAGGAACGTTTCCGTACGACCTCTGTCTCGTCAATGGAGCCAGAACAACCCAGGGATCGTAGATTCATGAAGGAAAGTTTTTCAGCTGGGAATTTCGTCGAACACTTGGAAGGCATAAAGCATCAAGAACACTAGAAAGAGGCAAAGGTAAAGAGTACCTATGGGAAAGATTAAAGTTTCCCAACTTATACGGCTTGAGGAGAGGAATACTCTGTTTGGTTTCCGAAGTAACTGCGTTCTTCTCCATTTCCATGAGTTTTGTTGGCAGAGTAATAAAACTGGATTTTTGTTGTCTTTGTGATATTCTTCTCTCATCAGAGAGTCTCACTTTCGAGTTTCCGAGAAACGAAGAATGAACATAGTCGCATAGATACGCACTGACAGTGACACGCATACAAATATTGATGGTAGGGTACGTGACACGAAAGCAACGTTTACAACGTAAGAAACGAGAAGAAAAAATGCAATTTTCTCTCTTCCGGTGGAGGTTGACGTCATTGCCTGAAATATTCGTGCTACAATACAAAATCAAGAGTAGGGCCCTGGATAATATATTAAAACATCAAAATTGCAACTCAAATTTGACAAAATAAATTGTTTTTAGGATATTTGTTTTTTAAACTAAAATTTCTTACCTTGAGAAATAAATCAAACAAACATAACAACCAAATAACAAAGAAATTGAAAATATTTGGACCCTAAAAATTTTCAAAAAAATGTGAGGCCATATGTGTTGCATCATTGCACGGCTCTGCGCTTAGACCATCTCCATCAACGGTTCTCAAAGAGTTTCTTAAGATATATTAAACAAATAAAAATTACTATAATAGTAAACAAGTTTTTTTAAACCTTAAGAAATCCACTCAAAATTTCTTTTTCTTAAGTTTTTAAGAATCTCATTATGTTGTGAATCGAATGTATTTCTGTGTATTATTATGAGGATCAAGGGTCTCTTTATATAGTGATTACATAAAAGGATAGAAAAGGAAATAGTCATTTTACTACTTCTACAAGAAAAAGGAAAACATCTACTAGTCCTATTGGGCTTAAGAGTCCTGGCCGCCTATGGTCTAATGGATTGGGCCGGTTATGGAGATACAACCTCAATGGATTATAACACTCCCTCTTGATTGACATAACCGGTTGTGATGATGGGATCATAGTAATACGCTTGGGGATGCTGCCTCATTAAAATCTTTCTAAGGAAAACCCAGTGGGACAAAACCTTAGCGAGGAAAAAGAGTACAGCACGCATTACTCCCCCTGAAAAGATCATCACTCTAAGTCCCTTAATCGGCGCATGCCGATCTGATGCATTAGCTTCTTCAATGTGGAGGTTGGAAGCGACTTAGTGAATAGGTCGGCTGAGTTGTCGCTGGAACGGACTTGGAGCACTTTGAGTTCACCGGCCTTCTGTAGGTCGTGAGTGAAAAAGAACTTTGGTAAGATGTGCTTCGTCCGATCTCCTTTGATGTATCCATCCTTCAACTGAGCTATGCATGCGGCATTGTCCTCGTACATGCTGGTCGGTTCTTCTTTCCCTTCTATCATCCCACAATCTCGTCTAATGTGTTGAGTCATTGACCTCAACCAAACACATTCTCGGCTGGCCTCATGGATCGCCAATATTTCCGCGTGATTGGACGATGTAGCCGTGAGTGTCTGCTTCATGGACCTCCACGAAATGGCTGTTCCATCGTGAGTGAAGACATATCCCGTCTGGGATCGACCGTTGTGCGGATCCGAAAGGTAACCTGCATCAGCAAAACCAACTAAACCTTCATTGTTAAGGTTAGTGTAAAACAGACCCATATCTTTCGTCCCTTTCAGGTAACGAAGTATGTGTTTGATCCCATTCCAGTGCCTTTGGGTCGGACAAGAACTGAATCTTGAAAGGAGGTTCACGGCAAAGCAAATGTCCGGCCTAGTGTGACTAGCCAAGTACATTAACGCTCCTATGGCACTGAGATATGGCACTTCGGGACCAAGGATTTCTTCATCCTTCTTCTTTGGACCGAATGGATCACTGTCCAGACTAAGGCTTCTCACCATCATTGGGCTACTCAGTGGGTGAGCCTGGTCCATATTAAAACGCTTGAGTACCTTTTCTGTATATGCCATTTGATGCACAAGGATTCCATTATTGACGTACTCAAGTTGTATTCCCAAACAGAACTTAGTCTTTCCTAAGTCTTTCATTTCGAATTCCTTCTTTAGGTATTCAACCGTTTGGGATATTTCCTCAGAGGTTCCTAGGATGTTCAGGTCGTCTACATACACCGCGATGATTACGAATCCCTTGTCAAATTTCTTTATAAATATGCATGGACTTATGGGATCGTTTTTATAGCCCTCTTTCACTAAGTACTCGCTTAGTCTATTATACCACATGCGACCTGATTGTTTTAATCCATAGAGCGATTTATTCAGCTTAATACAATGCTGGTCTCGAGAACTTCTTTTATCTTTCAGCTCTATTCCCTCTGGGACTTTCATATAAATTTCGTTATCCAGTGGACCATATAAGTATGCGGTTACAACATCCATTAACCGCAAATCCAATTTCTCTCTTATGGCCAGACTTATCAGGAATCTAAAAGTCGTTGCATCCACCACAGGGGAGTATGTCTCCTCATAATCGATTCCTGGCCTTTGTGAGAATCCTTGTGCCACAAGCCGTGCTTTGTGTCTAACGATTTCACCTTGTTCGTTTCTCTTCCTCACAAAGACCCATTTATGTCCAACTGGTATAACATCACGAGGTGTCCGAATTATGGGACCAAAAACCTCTCTCTTCCTTAAAGAGTTTAACTCCACGTTTATAGCTTCTTTCCATTTATTCCAGTCTAATCGACGAGTGCACTCTAAAATGGACGTGGGTTCTAGATCCTCATTCATGAGCTCAAGTGCTACATTGCATGCAAATATTTCATCAATGTCGACATTCTTTCTGTTCCATTGGATTCCAGACGAGACATAATTGATCGCGATCTCTTTGTTATCAGGAACTTCAGGCCCATGAAGCTTGGCGTCCCAAGCAACATTTTCCGGCACCTTAGGTTCATTTATGTCTGGAACGTCCACTATCTCCTCGGTCTGAATTTCAGCACCTTTCTTTAATTTCCGAGGAGTCTTATCTTTGGAACCAATTGGTCTTCCACGTTTCAATCGTGGTTTAGACTCAGTAGCCGCTTGACTCGGTCCTTCTTGGACATCAATACGAATTGGTGCATTCACGGCTGGTATATATGATTTCGTTACCCTCTTTGGGTCTGCAAAGGAATCTGGCAATTGTATAGCTAGCTTTTGCAAATGTATTATCTTTTGGACCTCTAAATCACTTTCACGAGTCCGGGGATCTTGCCATTTTAAGGATGTTTGATTCCATGCAATTTCTTTTACCAGCCGGTTTCCATCACCTAATGTTGGAAAAACGGATTCGTCAAAATGACAATCCGCGTACCTGGCCTTAAATAAATCTCCGGTGGTCGGCTCAAGGTACTTTATGATCGTGGGTGAATCATATCCAACATATATCCCCATCCTCCTTTGAGGTCCCATCTTAGTCCTCTGTGGTGGTGCAATCGGCACATAAACTGAGCAACCGAATATCTTAAGATGGGAAATGTCTGGCTCTTGTCCCGATAATAATTGGGATGGGGAATATTTATGGTCACTAGATGGCCTGATGCGAATTAGTTCGGCAGCGTGTAAGACAGCATGTCCCCAAGCGGATACAGGAAGCTTTGACCTCATGAGTAATGGTCTAGCAATCAACTGTATGCGTTTTATAAATGACTCGGCCAAGCCGTTTTGTGTATGTACATGTGCCACGGAGTATTCAACACTTACCCCCATGGACATACAATAGTCATTAAACGCTTGGGAAGTGAATTCACCAGCATTATCCATTCGTATGGTCTTTAAAGGAAAGTCTGGAAAGTGAGCCCTTAGGCGTATTATCTGAGCAAGGAGTCTTGCAAATGCCATATTCCGTGATGACAATAAGCATACATGTGACCATCTTGTAGATGCGTCAATGAGGACCATAAAATATCGGAATGTCCCACAAGGTGGGTGTATTGGTCCGCATATGTCTCCTTGAATTCTTTCCAGGAAATTTATTGTTTCCTTAGTCACTTTCACTGGTGATGGCCTTACAATGAGTTTCCCTTGTGAACATGAGGCACAAGTAAGATTCTTTGGGATTACTCTCCTTTCTTTCAAGGCGTGCCCATAAGTATTGGCTATCAATTTTCGCATCATATTCGACCCGGGATGTCCCAGCCGGTCGTGCCATAGGTTGAACCTATCCGTAAACTCTTGGTTTGCGGTGGCATTGGCCTCAATCATATTGACCTTAGTGCAATATAAGCCGGTAGCTATAGCAGGTATAGTCTCTAGGACTTTCTTTTGGCCTTGGACGATTTCAATTATTTGGAGGAACTCTCGGTTTCCTTCGTCCATTGTTTCAACATGAAGACCATTCATTCGAATGTCTTTAAAGCTCAATAGGCTTCTCTTTGAGCTGGGGGAAAACAATGCATCCGCAATCTCTAGATGCGTCCCCTTAGGCAATAGGACATTGGCCTGGCCGTAGCCTTCTATTAGGCCGGCCATGCCTGCTATAGTACTTATATTGGCCTTTTTCAATGTAAGATTTATGAAATATCTCTTGTCCTTTAAAATCGTATGGCTTGACCCACTATCCACCACGAATTCATCCATGTTGCCTTTCATTTTAAAAATAAGAATTATGTCTTAAAAGCCATTAATTATTAATTAAGCAAATCCAAACAAATCCAAAGACATAAATCCAAATGAAAACAAAACATGAATGCAATAAAATTTTAATGCCTATTTTAAACAATCTGATGTCTCCGTGAGATCATCCATAAGGACATCTCGTTCATGATCGAAGTCGCCTTCCTTATCATGCTGGATCATATGGGCTTCTGGATTCTTCCCTTTAACACTCTCTTGATAAAGTTCCACAAGGTGTTTGGGAGTCCTACATGTCTTGGCCCAATGATTTTCCATCCCACATCGATGGCAAACAGACTTAGTCGGGTCGGACTGATGTCCAGTTTGGTTCCCGTGGCCACGTCCTCGGCCACGGCCTCGACCGCGGTTAAAATCAGATCCGCGGCCATTCCCTCGACCATATGGGTGGTAGCGACCACACCCTTGTCTCTTTCCATGTCCACGACCATTATCCCTTTGGTATCTCTGGACATGGTTTGCCTCGGTTTCCATCTTAGTGTCCTCGGCCACGTGGGCTTCAGGAAGTGGGGTTGATCCAGGATGTCTCATTTCGATGTTTCTCATCAGCAATTCATTGTTCTGCTCCACAAGCAATAAACAAGAGATCAAAATTGCATAGGTCGTGAAGCCTTTCTCACGATAATGTTGCTGTAGCAACACGTTGCTTGAGTGGAAGGTCGAGAAGGTCTTTTCAAGCATATCCTTCTCTGTCACAATCTCGCCACATAACTTCAATTTTGAAACTATCTTAAATAGGGCCGAGTTGTATTCATCCACGGACTTAAAGTCCAGGAGCCTTAAGTTAAGCCAATCATATTTGGCCTTAGGCAGTATAACCATCTTCTGATGATCATATCTTGCCTTTAACTCCTTCCAGAGATCAAGAGGATCCTCAAGCGTCAAGTATTGATCTTCGAGACTCTCAGCGAGATGGTGGCGTATGATTAAAATCGCCTTATACCTATTCATCTCGGATTCGTTATTTGCATCATTAATGCATTCACTGAGCCCTTTTGATTTCAGCATGATATTTGCATCTAAAGCCCATTGCAAGTAATTATCTCCTGAGAGATTAAGGGCTGCGAAGTCCAAATTGTTGACTTTCGCCATCTGAAATCAAGCATCGGTTTTTCTCTTAGGATTTTAGGATTTCTTTCAACCGATTTTAATTTATGCATTTATCATGCGATTTTAATTCAAGCAAGTTTCCAATTTTAATCCTAACATACAATTCTAGGTGATAAAAGCAAAAAGGAAATTTTCCAAATTCAAAATAAGGCAATTGTCCAAATTTCAAATAAGGAAACTTTCCAAAAACAAATAAGGCAATTTCCAATTTGCGATTTTAATCAAACAAGCAATTTTCCAAATTCTAAAATAGCATGCGATTTCTATGTGGTTCAAACAAAAAGGAAATTTTCCAAATTCAATCCTAGCAAGTAATATCTATGATTTTCGGTTTGGCCAACAAAATTTTAATGGTCTGATTTTATCATGCAATTCCAAGTTAAATTATGATTTGGCCAAATTCGATTTTAGGGTTCTTATATGCTTAGGTCCAAATTCGATTTTAACATGTGCAAGCAATCAATCTATTTCAAGCAATCCGATTTTAAGGTTCTAGTTTAGCTTAGATTCAATTCGATTTTAAACTCTCAAAAATCAAACAAGTAGAACATGGAAGAATCGATTTTTAGGGTTTGATAATATTAGGTCATAATTCGATTTTTATGTTCTAGGGTTTTAGAGATTTGTTTCTACCTTTGATCCTTCTTTTGGGTTGAATGGAAAAGAACCGGGAGCTAAAGACCTCGGAAAACGGTGGCGGCTGATCGGCGGCGAACGGCGGCGAACGGCGGCGGACCTTCGGATTTATGCTCGGCGGCTGCTAGGGTTTATCAGAGCAAGCTCGTGCTGATAACGTGTTGTGAATCGAATGTATTTCTGTGTATTATTATGAGGACCAAGGGTCTCTTTATATAGTGATTACATAAAAGGATAGAAAAGGAAATAGTCCTTTTACTACTTCTACAAGAAAAAGGAAAACATCTACTAGTCCTATTGGGCTTAGGAGTCCTGGCTGTCTATGGTCTAATGCACTGGGCCGGTTATGGAGAAACAACCTCAATGGATTATAACACATTCATTATTATAATAATTTTGTTTGTTTAAAATATCTTAACAAACTTTGCAAAAACCATTGATGCAGATGCTGTTACAGTTACTGTTAATTAGGGGTGGGAAAAAAACTGAACCGAATCGAGCCAATCCGAACCAACCGAACCCAAACCGACCCAAACCAAACCAAAGTCTATGCCAAAACATTTCAATTAGAGTTTGTCAACCCGAATAGTTCGGTTCGGTTTGGTTTATAACCAAACCAAATTAAAAACCCAATATGTTTATTACTTAATTAATTATATTAATAATATTAATGATTTGAGTTTTTATAATTTTGTTTCCATGTTTTTTTACAAGTTTTATTTAAGTTATTGAGCTTATATTTTTATATTATTCCTTTTGTTAATATTAATTATTGACGTTAGTTGGGTTTGGTTTTGTATTTTGTAAATTAATTCTAGTAAACCGAACTAAAAACCAAACCAATCCGAACTAAATCAAACTATAGTCAAACCGAACCGAACACAAACCAAACCGAATTAATTTTGGTTGAATTCAGTTAAAATTTTCTTAAACCCAAACTAACCAAACCGAACCGAACCCAAACCCAAACCGAATTTAATCCGAAATGCCCACCCGTGTGAATCCTTAAGTAACAAATAGTAGCTTTTAGTAAAAAATTTAATAGGAGCTTTTGTTGTAAATAATGGATGTTACTTGAAGCTTCTTCGGGCCATGTCTCTCGAAAGGGCCCATGTTATTGTTGATATTTAGGCCGAAACCGCATGTGTCTTGTGTTGATTGTGTTTCATCATCGAATGTACCTCTATTTTGGATGTTCCAACGTTGGTATTGTTTCTCTAACTGATCAATGAAAAACATGTTAGTATTATCAATACATAGATATTAAAGGAAGCAAACTATCAAATACAAATCGAATGGATGATGTATTCTCTCTTATTACTTGCTTGTTAATAATTCGAATGTGACGCCCCTACCTTAATGAAATTTTGGTATGATTTTAATGTAGTAGATCAAATTCAGCTAGAACTCTTTATAAATGTGTTAGTAAAACAACAATAATCTCTGAGATTAACCATGTGAATCATTTATAGAACAAATGCTACATGGCAGTTATTTTCAGAGGGAACATAATGAAGTGGAAGTTAAAAGGTGTTGGATAGTTTTCATTTCCATCTAACTGATTAATACTGTTTCATGGGTCCATTTAACAATTATGATAAATCTCTTGAGAGTATATGGTGAGATTTATTTTGTATTTAGTAATTTGGTTTCTAAAAATTGAAATACAGATTAAATATCAAAATTTTGAATCCACTATCTAAATTACACGAGATTTAAATTTAAGAGTGTATATTCTATATACAACCATTTGGTTCACTGATGGTTCTCTTAAAATACGGTATAAGTCTTTTTTGTTATTTATCAGCAAAAGTTATATCAAATACAAATCATTAAAAAAAAAACAGTTACTAGCAAGAGTGATTATGTGTCATGTTAGTGTTTATTTAGATTTTAGCGTAGTATCGACTTAACATACTGTAGTTCTCTTTTGACTACCTTATTTAAGAACAGATCCTCATATTAATTAAAATTTCTTATTTTCTTATACATTAATTAATTAACTGATCATGGTTTAAGGTTTATTTTGAAAATGTTATTTTTCGCTAAAAGGATTTTCAATTATTTTGAAAATGTTTTTGTGATATGAAACAAATTCTTACAGAGTATATCTTTAAGTCAATAAAGCAATTAATTAGACATAATTTGTCTATGACTATTGATTACGCGTTTTGATCCTATGTTCATGTGTCAAAGACACTTAACTAGTGATACTTTAAGCTATTGATCATAGTGCTGTAGATGGATCTCTAATAGTTAGGTAAGTTTAAAATTGTTTATATTCGCCATAAAAGGAGGATGAATCCATCAATTTGTTATTATCATTCATGATGCAAACAGGCAGTTGAAAATTGTTTAGTGTCTAACCAGCCAAGACACTGTGACTAACCAGCCAAGACACAGTGTCTTAGTATTAATTATAATCGTTTTCCATATATACAATGTAAAACGAAAATATTTATAATTATCTTAGTCGATCAAGTAAGATCAATTAATCGGCCACATAAGTACATAATTAATCGGCCGTATTATTCCTAGTAAAAATGGTTAACCAAATTCTTTTGGCTGGATTTATCAAAATTGCGATACGGTTTGACGACCGACGCTTAAAACAAATTACAACATCACGATCTTTTTTCAATGAGTAAGATCTTAGTTTCTAGAAACCAAGAAAATTAAAGAAAATTTTAATTTGCAAATGGCCATCAGCCATGACAGTAGTGCCTAGGTGCTGTTAAGGCAAATTAGTTTTTGATTGAAATAAAATTAAACAATCATCACCAGCAGTCCAGCACCCCCATATATATATATAGAAAAATAACATTATTCGTCATTTAAGTATTTTTGTTTGATATTCAGTGGTTTAGGACAGTAATCGTCTTCATAGGCTTAATTAACTAAACAGCTGTGTTATAAGAATCAACCCATGTGGTATGTCTGTGATTTTTATATTGAAACCTGCTCTACATATAGTTCTTTCTATTATTAGTCTGTCGATAATTACTTATGGTTCTATTTTTGTTCTTCTCTTTTAACATTTTTTTAAAGGAGACCAGAAAAGCATTTATAATTTGCTTAAGAAAAACAATTGCTACAAATGGATTCTTATCACGATTTGGTCGTTCTTTTTTTTGGCCAAGTCTGTGTATTGAAACTTTGAATATGAATGGCTATGATATACACAAATACAATACATGGTAGATAGTAAAATAATTTTTTTTTGGTAAAGATAGTAAAATCATTTATCTGATTCAAAAATTTCCCTTATGTTTTTAGCTACAGAATGCCCATATACAATATAATTTAGTTTGGATTAGTTGTATTAACATAGATTTTTTTAGCATATACATTTTAGAAAACGCTAAATTTTTTTATAATATTAATTAATGATTTGCAACATCATACCAAAACAACCATCAATTATTTTAGTAAATGCAGTCAGTTTTCTTGTTTGAATGATAGTTTAAGACTTTAAGTACGGACACTACTAATTAGTCATTACATTTGTGTTGCATTACGCACACGTAACGCTTCAAAATATTAACAATTGATGGAAACAGTAATAAAACTTACTATAGTAGATTTGGATCATTCTTATATATTTAGAATGAGACAATCTTTAACAAAAAAAAAAAAAGACGGAAAGAAAATCAAGCTGCGCTGATTATCAAATATGATAATAACCATATAATAAGGTATAAGCCTATCAGTGTTAAAATAAAAAAAGAAGGTATAAGCCTATAAGCCATATTGATATATTGATATATTTTAACAAAAAAAACCATATTGATATTCACAAAATAATAATTTGCTACTATTATTCTGTATGATAAATAATAACTGATTTTTTTTTCTTACTATAGAAACAATAACTGAATGAAACTATGTAAATTATATAGTCGTTTACAATTTTTACACACGCATATTATCAGATTTGAATATATATTATGATAAAATGACAATATTTATTAGTATACAAATCACTAAACTTAATGTTCAAACAAAAAAAATCACTAAACTTCAATCGTTTTTGAACCGAGTTTAACGAGAAAAAATCATCTTATATTCTTAAAAAAAAAAAAATCATATTATACTTATTAACAAATAAATTGCTCAATTGATGGCTCTTGGAAAGACACGGTAGCTAATTCGGGTTTGGAAAGGTATTGTCAGGGTCAACATGCGGAGGATACTCTACTGGGTGTAAGGAATGTGAGACGAAGTCTCTCCCTACTACATACAGAATTAGAAGCTTTGATTTGAGCTATGCATTGCATGCTCGATAATGGAAGGTTATCAGTGAATTTTACTACAGACTATTCTGAATTGGTACGGATGGTGTCCAAACCAGAAGAATGGCCGGCGTTCACACTATACTTGGAGGAATACGAGACCAGGAAAAACGAATTTACCTTTCTCTCAATCTCGCATATCCCACGCTCTCAAAACACAAAGGCAGACAAGCTAGCACGGAGTGCTCGATACTATTTTTATCATTTGGATTATGTAAACACAGTTCCACCAGTTTGGATTTCTGAACCGTTCTAGGTCCTGAGGCTGTTAACAAAAAAAACAAATATGCAACCTAAATCGAATTTGAAGCACATTTAAGGCCGGCGCAGGCCGTTTGCTCCTAGAGTCATAGTCTCATAGCTCTCTCTTGCCTCGGTTAAATTTAGTTTCTCGTATTTAAATTCCTATTTTAATAGTAATAGCAAAACTATTTTCATCGTCTTTAGTCACTGACTTACTGTTACGTCTATTTCATCGGTCACATTTAGCTTTTACTTACACTTTGATGATTTTTAATATAGCCTTGCACTGTCATGATTATTTTCGTTCTTTTATTCCTTCGATGACAAAAATTAAAAAAGCTTTGTCCCTATATGCCTTGAACGTGCATTAATAATGTGTGTTGGAATTAAATACTACTATTGTTGTATATCCAACTAATAATATTCAAGTAGATTTTATTTTTGAACATTAATTCAAGTAGATTTCTTGTTAGTATTAGAATTGACAAACAGGACAAAAATTCTTGTTACTAGCTATCATGCAGTTTTCAAGTAATTACCACAAAATTTTGAAAAAATAAACCTAAGGAGAAATTATGCTGTTTCTCAATATTCAAAAGAACACTAGTTATGGTTACATTTATAACTATATCTTAAATTGTTTGAATTGCAAGATATTCCATCACATCTTTGTTTCATTTGAATTGACTATAATTTTGGTTGAGTGAATTTTCGTTTCCTTTCTGTCATATTCCTCTCTAGAAGTTTGAATAATAGAAAAGTGAAACAAGAGTTTTCATTATTTTTCTTCTAAATTTCTGTCTAAAGTGAAACAAGAGTTTTCATTTTATTTTATTTTGGGACAAAAGAGTTTTCATTTTCTAAATTTGTGTCTTTCGTACAGTTGTATTCCCAACCTCGTTTACTCACTCTTTTTTTTTATTCGTTTGCCCACTCTTACTATTTGATAAAAAAAAACAAAAGAAAAAACAAAATAATGTTAATTCTGATGAAAAAGATTGGTGACTCTTCAGATGAAAGAAACAAAATGATATCGCAAAACATGTTTTTTTTTTTGCTAAAGGATCGCAAAACATGTTTTATCTAATCCATACAAACGAACCGCTCCTAATTCAATTATTATTTTTATATAAAAGTTTGCAAGTCATTTCAATATTTCATTATGGTATCAGTCATATTAATTTCAATAATTTATGTCGAAATTTATTGGTAAGATTTGATATATCGTTTTCCTCTTCTGCGACCCAATTAAAAGCTGAAAGCTCTATGCCTCTCTACGTATGAAACAATAGCTATTATTATTATTATTATTATTATTTATTTATTTATTTATAATCATAAAAATAAAACATTAATATTTAATACTGCCTAGCAGCATGTGCATATGCTTTCCATTATAGTTACTAGGCACGATTTCTGCAATAATTTAGACTAATAAAGCATATAATATACAGCAAATTAACATCATAGTACAGCATTTTCATTAACCAAAATAAAATCCCTGAAAAGATCATCAATTTTTTGTTAGACATTTTTATCTAATTATTAAAAAAATAGTGAAAGTTTGAAAAAGGAAAAAAAAAAATCTAATTCAATTCTTAAATTTAGCTGCGTACTGATCACATTCACTATATCAACTTCATTTATTTTACATAGATTACATTAGTTTGACAGTATTTCTTTTTTGGACGATGATTATATTAAGTAAAGATCCAATGGACTAATAGTCGATTACAACTGGAGAAATTGAATTACCTGCAAAACAGACAAAATGCGATACAAGAAAATATAATACATCAAAAACGAATGGTTAAATTACGATTTTGATTAGTATTAAACGGTAAGAATTAAATAGATGATCGACCAAATGTGGAAAAAAGGTGAGAAATTGTTTATAGTAAATGAAAAAAAAAAAACCCATTGAATTCAATTAAAATCGTTGCGGTGCGGCTTGGCTTCTCCCTCCCCTCTCTCTCTCTGTCTTTGGCAGGACAATAAACATACAGTTTTTCTCTCTCCTCTCTCCAAAAAAGCCATTAATCCGATCTGACTCTACTCAACCTCCCATTGGCGAGCTCGTTTGATTCTCGGAAACCCTAATTCCTCTACTTCGAAGCGCTCAACACCAGTAAAAGTCAAATTTCGCAACCGTGTCGGATCGTGTTTTCGAGGGGAAGAGGGAGGGAGGCATTTTCTTCTGTCTCTGATGGGAATACCTCTTCTGCTATAGTCATGATGAAGATGATGATGATGAACGGACGAAACGACGTCGCCAGATTTGGAGCGAGGAAGGAAGAAGTAGAAGAAGAAGAAGAGGAAAAAGATAACGACGACTGTTTCTATGAGTCTCTCGATCGCGTTCTCTCTTCCTGCTCTTGTTCCACTTCCAACTCAGATTACGACTCTGACCCCAACATCTCCGATTCGATCCACGATCCGAATCCGTTTCCCCTCCCCTCCGGGTTCGAGCTGTGGAAATCCGAGCCTGAATCAGTGTCGGAGAGACGAATCCGGCTCTTGCGTGGATTGGGACTCAGCAACGAGCCGGATCTTCCTCCGGCGAGCCAGCTCCGGTCTAAGAGCCGCAGAAAAGGGATTTGCAGTTCTCATTTCGCCAGATCGGTTTCATCTGATGTACTCATCTCGAAGCATCACGGTAAATGCGTAGCCTGTGTAAACGGCGGCGTGTTGAGATCAGATGTAGCAGCTAGCGTCAATGTCGATCCTGGTAAGCTTCGACAGTACACCGGATCTCGGTGTTCTTGCTCTTCTGCAAATATGCTCAATGATCATACTGGGAAGTCGCGCGCGCGTAACAGTGGTAACAAGGTGCTTGTTGGTGGTGTTGATTTCGTAAGCAAAGAGCCGGTAGAAACATCTCTTAGGGACATTGTAGAGAAGCAAAGTTTAAATAATTCGTTTCATGGGAATGGCAGAGATGTTGTCCTGGAGGAGCAAATGTGCACCATTAGGAATCTAGATACTGGTAAAGAGTTTGTTGTGAATGAAGTTAGAGAAGATGGAATGTTGGAGAAGTTGAAGGAGGTAGGAACAGATCGGCAAATGACTCTGGAGGAGTTTGAGATGTGTGTTGGGACGTCACCGATAGTGCTCGAGCTGATGAGGAGGCAAAACGTTGAAGATGTTTGTCAAGACTCTGTGGATTTGAATACCAACGTTAGTGGGAGCAGAGTAACTAAGCATAGACGGAGAGGGAGTTGGCTAAAGAGTATAAAGAGTGTTGCTAGTAGTGTAACAGGTTACAAAGAGCGTCAAAGCACCGATGATAGGGATTCACCGTCCGAGAGAGGAGGACATAGGTTTAGCTCTGCAACTGATGATAGCCGAGACATGTCCTTCAAAGACCCGGAGAGAGTAAAGGTTAGGCAGTATGGAAAGTCATGTAAAGAGCTCACAGCACTTTTCAAGAGCCAAGAAATTCAAGCTCATAAAGGGTCGATTTGGAGCATTAAATTCAGTTTAGATGGGAGGTATCTTGCTAGTGCTGGCGAGGATTGTGTTATTCATATTTGGAAGGTTGTTGAGTCAGAAAGAAAGGGAGAACTCTTGTCGATGGATAAACAAAAAGACGATGAAAGCATAAATTTGTTTCTTTTGGCAAATGGATCTCCAGAACCAGCTTCAATGTCTCCAAGGAGAAGAGGGAGAACATCTTTTAGCCGAAAATCAGTGAGCCTGGACAATGTTCTGGTTCCACAAACAGTCTTTGGTCTTTCGGAGAAACCCGTGTGTTCGTTTGTAGGGCATTTGGATGATGTGCTTGATCTTTCGTGGTCGAAATCTCAGGTTGGTACTATTGCTGAGCATCCCATTTCTTGCTATTCCAAACCTTTTCTTGTTGTGTGAAGCAAAATCTTGTTCATCCTTCTAGTGCTATGTTTAGGCTTTCCAAATTGCTCTGTGAGAATCTGCTTCGCTCAGCTATTCTTCTGTAATCAGATGCATCCTTTAAGACTTTGCACTCTCATTGTTTTTTTTATTCCAGCACCTGCTTTCCTCTTCCATGGACAAGACTGTTCGTTTATGGGATTTATCTAGCAAGACATGTTTGAAAGTCTTCTCACATAGTGACTACGGTGAGTGAATATATCCTCTTATTCCCCATCAATGACCATGATTTACTTTTGTTCTTAGTCTCTAGGAAACTAAGCATACATTGCAAGGTGAATAAATAAGCCACATTAAGTGTCAACTCTGTTTCTGGAAAGATTTCGAATGTCAATATATTTGTGTTATGAAATTCAGTCTCAAGCCTCTTCCATTTGTAAATCCCTGCAACACAGGAAGGAGAGATAACAATCTATGCGACACTTATGTAACAAAAGATTTTCTCTCATCTAGTTTCTTGTTTCCTGGACACAGTGACTTGCATCCAGTTTAATCCCATGGACGACAATTACTTCATCAGTGGATCGTTGGATGCAAAAGTTCGCATATGGAGCATTCCTGATCATCAAGTTGTTGATTGGAATGATCTTCACGAAATGGTCACAGCTGCCTGTTATACACCGGATGGTCAGGTAGGCCATTAAGTTTTTTTCGGTAACAAAATGAGTTCGGGTAAAATCAAATTACGCAGTACCTTAATGAAGCTTTCTTGGTCTGTAAAGGGTGCATTGGTTGGTTCATACAAGGGGACTTGTTGCTTATACAACACACATGGTATATAAGCTTATTATTAACCTTTCTTATCTCTTTCTTACAAGTCTAAATTGTTTCTCCATCTGGTCTTTCAAACTTAGTATTACTATTTTTTTTGGTTATTTAGATAACAAACTGCAGCAGAGAAAGGAAATCAATCTGAAGAACAGGAAAAAGAAATCCAATCACAAGAAAATCACTGGTTTTCAGGTAAAGCTAAAACAACAAGTTAACACCGTTCTGTTATGTTTTATTTAGTTTATAGTTACAAATGTCGGATGCTGTATTGGATTATCTGACTATTCTCATGAACCAGTTTGTGGCGGGAAGTTCATCGGAAGTGCTTGTCACATCTGCAGATTCACGTACGCGTGTTGTTGACGGTGTTGACCTTGTTCACAAGTTTAAAGGTAAACAATACTAAGCTAAAAGACTCTCTTCTTCATTCTTAGAACTCAGGAGTTAGGTATTATAACTTTAATGCCCATGGAGGCCAATTTCTCGGTCTATCGTCTTCAAAAGATATGAGTCCCACACATCACATGAAAAAGGAAACTAAGTTTGAGCAAAATTTGGTTTGCAGGATTTCGCAACACGAATAGCCAAATCTCGGCGTCACTAACATCAAACGGGAAATTCTTAGTCTCAGCAAGCGAAGACTCTAATGTGTATGTATGGAACTACGACTCAGACTCTCGAGCTGGAAGAAGCAAACGTGTCACAGTCACAAACTCATACGAACACTTTTCCTGTCGAGACGTCTCTGTGGCTGCGCCTTGGCCTGGCAGAATCAGTAACAACCAAAGCAACAACAGCCCCGACGAGTCACCATTCACAGCCAATAACCCTCCAACACCTGTCAACGATCCAACCAACAACAAAACCGTCACCAACGGTATCATTTCGAGCGCCACAAACCGTTACTTCTTCGATAGAATCTCAGCGACATGGCCCGAAGAGAAACTTTTGCTGGCTGCAAAGAACCGAGCCCGAACTAGCCCTCGTGTAAGCGTGGACATGTCTAATGGACCGGTTAGCACAAAACCGAGTGCTTCTGCTTGGTCTATGGTGATTGTTACCGGCGGTTTACGAGGCGAAATCAGAACTTTTCAGAATTTTGGATTTCCGGTTCGTCTATGACTACGAGGCAAGGAGAAAGTTTTTACAAATCAAAGCCCAAGGCAAAGTGAATTTTACCTAGTAAAACCATCTCTAGTCAAAAAGTGTATAGATTGAGAGAAGGTTGGTTCTTCCACTTACTCTAGTTTCACCACGCTTCTTTTTTTGTTTTTTTTTTTGTCGTATTTGTCCTCTCTAAAGTTCAAGTCTCTACCAAAAATATATACATATAATTTTCTTATAAAAGAATCAAATAGCTAGAAAAAGAAAATTCATATACCACAGTACTTTTTTATGTATTATTAGTTGAAGTTTGTAGAGTTGTCTTTAGTATTCGAATACAATGAGTAGAATGAATATATGGTAACTTTTTGTATACACCTTTTGTATTTTTTTCCAATACATCTAAATAATTTGTATAGATATTTCTTTCTTTCAATTCATCATTTCAATGAACAGCTTTATCCAGAGATCAGAGCGTCCATAACAATTCAGAGCATATTCTTGTTTCATAGCTCTCTCTCTCTCTCTCTCTATCTCTCTGTCTCAATCCTCCCTCCCATACCCAAAGACAAAGAGATGGGAGTCCCATGAAGTAGTTATAAGTAAAAATATCTACTGAGAGGAAATCTAATTCTCGAATTCTCATTGGCTGTAAGAATATGACGTGGCAGAAACTTCCTCTATAGATAATCGGTATGCACACATATTCTCGGAAAAACATCTATAGGGACCACTTTTCCTTTGTCCTAACTCCTTTAGTGAGTGTATCTATATATAAACACACACAAAGCACACACATTTACAAAACATCACATTTACTCTTAGCGAAACAATGGCCCTTCAAGCTGCTTCTTTGGTCTCCTCTGCTTTCTCTGTCCCAAAAGATGTATTTTATTAACTCCTTTGTGTATTTTTATTAATCATCTCCTTTTTTTTTTGTTTATGAGATTAATTTGCAAAAAAATTGGTTGCAGGGAAAAGTAAATGCTTCATCGTCATCATCATTCAAAGAGTCTAACCTTTTTGGTGTTTCACTTTCGGACCAAATTAAAGCTGATTTCGTCTCTTCCTCCTTGAGATGCAAGGTTGTACATATAACATTATCTTATTAGTTAAAAATGCTTGAGTCTTGTCGACCAAATTTAAATGATGAAATAATATTTAACTACGATCTTGCTTTCTACTCTGCAGAGGCAACAAAGTTTGAGGAATAACAGAGCAATAATTCGAGCTCAAGCAATCGCGACTTCAACCCCATCGGTCACGAGCTCTTCCTTAGACCGCAAGAAAACTCTTAGAAAAGGAAACGTGGTGGTCACGGGAGCTTCCTCAGGGCTAGGTTTAGCAACGGCAAAGGCATTAGCCGAGACAGGTAAATGGCACGTGATAATGGCGTGCAGAGACTTCCTCAAGGCCGAGAGAGCAGCTAAAGCCGCAGGGATGCCTAAGGACAGCTACACCGTGATGCATTTGGACTTAGCGTCTTTGGACAGCGTGAGACAGTTCGTTGATAACTTCAGGCGAGCCGAGATGCCTCTCGATGTGCTGGTCTGCAACGCCGCGATTTATCGGCCAACGGCTAATCAAGCAACTTTCACTGCTGAAGGGTTTGAGCTTAGCGTTGGGACGAACCATTTGGGGCACTTTCTTCTCTCAAGATTGTTGATTGATGACCTGAAGAACTCTGATTATTCGTCCAAACGTCTCATCATCGTTGGGTCCATAACCGGTATTAGTCTCCTCTCAAAAAGATTGGTTTATGTACTTACTACTTATTGTAAACCCTAAATCTGAAATCCGAAACGCTTTGTTTTTCCTTATTGAACAGGAAACACTAATACATTGGCGGGTAATGTACCTCCAAAGGCGAATCTCGGGGATTTGAGGGGACTAGCGGGCGGATTGAACGGGCTAAACAGCTCGGCGATGATAGATGGAGGAGATTTCAAAGGTGCAAAGGCGTATAAAGACAGTAAAGTCTGCAACATGTTGACAATGCAAGAGTTTCATAGGCGCTTCCATGAAGAAACCGGCATCACTTTCGCTTCCCTTTACCCCGGTTGTATCGCGACCACGGGTTTGTTCAGAGAGCATATTCCTCTCTTCCGTTCCCTCTTCCCTCCATTTCAGAAATACATCACCAAAGGTTACGTCTCCGAGATAGAGGCTGGCAAAAGACTTGCTCAGGTAAGAAGATTAATCAAAACTAATTCTGCTTCTGGCGCAAGAAATATTTAATTTTGTTTCTTGCCTTTTAATTCAACCAATATATTTATTCGTTGAAGGTGGCGTGTGATCCGAACTTGACGAAGTCGGGAGTGTACTGGAGCTGGAACAAGACCTCGGCTTCATTCGAGAATCAGTTGTCTCAAGAAGCTAGTGATGTCGAGAAGGCTCGTAGGGTTTGGGAAGTCAGCGAGAAGCTCGTAGGCTTGGCCTAAAATTTGATCATGAGTCTCTTCCTCTGTGTATTAAGTTTTTAACCTTTGGTTTGGCTCAAGATGAGAAAAAAAAAAAAAAAAGAGGAGACACGTATCTATTTGAGTTAGTAGTTGGTGATGCATCGATAAAGCCTTTAACAACTTTTGAGTTAGTACTTAGTAGTTGTGTGTTGGCTATTTCTATTTGTTGACAAAACATCGTTCTTCTGTTCTTTTCTTTATTTAAGTTGTTCGGTCATTAATAAAACCCATTCCGATTTAAGAGCAGAGAGGACACAGTATGCTTTAGTAAAAGGCAAAAGAATAGTTCGCTTTGTCCTCACCTGCATGGCTCCATGAATTGAAAGCAAAAGATATGTGTCTTAAGATCTCAATAACTTTGATCCATTGTATTACATTTACACTGTTTAGAAACGTTATAGTTTTTGATAAACCCTTCCAAACAGAGGCTTGAATGTAGATGACTCAATGGTACGTGACAAAAGAAATTTCATCTGTGTGGAAAACTCGAAATACCTAAGATAAACATGCTTTATAATCAATGGTAATTGTGGGAGAATCATACTGGCATAAACTTATCACGTATCGTTTAAATATTTTAAAACTCTAGATTATGTTTATGCCAGATTATGTTTTTTTTTTTAAACTATTCATGCCGTCACTCTTCCCTTATGACCCATTTTATTTTCCTTTAAACGAAGCAGTCACAACAACATGTCAACAACTTCTTCTAAATTTCAGTTTCCGATTTCGTACGTAATCTCCGGAATAGCTTCAATTAAGTGTATATATATATAATGAAAAAGAAAATATAAGAATTATGAATGGGGGACAATCGAAAGTTGTATATTAATATTATCTATAGGCGGTGGATTGATCCTGTTATTTCCCCTTTTCCCGCATTTTCCAACTTCTTCTTTTCCTTTTTTTCCTCATTAGCTCTCTTTTTCTAAAAATATTGAACTAGTACTCAATGATGGATGTTAATCTTCAATATCTTCTGCAAAACTCTACCATCCATACTCATCCGTGCTTGAAGACATTTCCATCAACGCTAACAAAAATATATCATATTCTCTAAACACGTACCTTCACTAAAATCAGGACTCGTACTAACACAAGATGATAATGGTTTGGAACTTCTACATTTGATGGCTCAGTATTCGCTTTAACTAACCCAATTGCTAGATGATCGAATGGTGCGGGACGAAAGACAAATGTCCATGTACCTCAAGATAATCCTGCTCAGTAATCAATGGTAAATTCAAATTGTGAGATAACGCCTACCATTAAAAAAACTTGGTCACTTTAAATGTCTTTGGAATCTTCAACTGGTCAAACTGTTATATAAATATTCAAACTAAAGAATTGATGGGAGGTTTTATAAATAAAACCCAAATCCAAAAATAGGCGTATGCCGCTTAAGAGCAGAGAGGACACGGTATTCTTTAGTAAAAGGCGAAAGAATAGTTCGCTTTGCCCTCACTGCACGGCTCCGTGAATTTTAAAGATATGTTCTTCGTCGTCTTCTTAGAGCATGTGCATCGGAGACTTTAAAAGTGGATGTCTAAAAATTATTTTTTGATTAAATTTAAATAAGTTTAATGTTTTAAGACACTTTAGTTATGTAGAGATGTCTAAAGCCCAAAAATAAATCCTATATTAGACACTTTTTATCAGTTTTGGATCTTTAGTCTTAAGATTTATTATTTTAATAATGTTATTAGATCTCTTAAAGTTTCAATGTACATGCCCTTATAGTTTAAGTTTACTCAATTTTTCTTTAAACTGTAACCGATGTGGGATTAGAAAGAAAAACCTATTCATGGGTTAATTTCGAAGGATATGGGCTGTAGCCTATTTGTTCGTAAGCCCATCCCAAATTTGTTGTTCCATATTTAATTTGCCACGTTGGAGCAAGTGGCTATTTGGCAAAATACAACAAAGACGAGATTCTGTAAACCGGAGGTTCCATCCAATCTAAACCGACAGGTCCCGATTGAGATCCACTAATTTCGCTCGAAGGACTTAGGGCAAAAACCCTAATTTTTCATAAACCCTAATTTTTCATAAACCCTAAAACTAAATAGAAAGCTTCGCAGCCGTCGCTATATCATCATTAACTGTTTGTCTTCAATGGCGAATCTGAAAAACATCGACAGGTGGGCAATCGAGAAGTTCGATCCGGCATGGAATCCGACTGGTATGCTCGAAGTCAGCTCCTTCTGCAGACTCTATCCTCCATACAGGGAGAAGTATCTTCAGGAGTCTTGGCCTAGAGTTGAATCCGCTCTCAAGGAATACGGCGTCGCCTGCAAGCTCAACCTGGTGGAAGGTTCTATGACTGTTTCAACGACGACCGAGACAAGAGATCCGTACATCATTATCAAAGCAAGGGATATGCTTAGGCTTCTGTCGAGAAGTTTCCCCGCTCCACAGGCAATTAAGATTCTGAAAGATGAGATGCATTCTGATATCATCAATATCAATATCCGATATTTGGTTCGAAAAGAGGTATAGGAAAAGTCACCTATTTATGAGACTAGAGTAATGGGATTGTCACAAATTCTACTAAAATACTTGATGTCTATCGTTGCAGCGGCAAAGATTTGTTAAAAGAAGGCGGCAGCCGCCGCTTTTGTGTCCTAAATCTTCTACCTTGAAGGTGTGTGTGTGTCAGTGTGTGTTTAAACAACTATTGTATTCCTATATATTAGACTAAAGTAATGGGATTGTAACAAATTCTACTAAAACACTTGATGGCTATATTTGCAGAAATGGTTTGTAAAAAGAAGGCAACGGCTTTTGGGTCCTTATTCTTCTACCTTGAAGGTGTGTCTGTGTGTTGAAACAACTGTCTGGTTCTAAGTCATATGCTTAATTAATGGAGATGTTTAGAGATAGTCTTAGAAATGATGATGTTTAATTTGACCCCCCCAAAAAAAAAAACTATTGTATCTCCTATATATGAGAAACTTGCTCGATATTTGTTGTTTGTGTTTTTGCTTTATGGACTAACAATTTTGATGCTTGCAGACGCTGGAATTGGTAACCAAGTGTTACATTGTAGTTCAGGTAATCGTGTGTTTCTTTTGCAAATGTCTCACTACATTAGCACATTAATATTTGTTTTTTTATAAAATTTTATTTGACTGTTCCTTTGGGATTTGTCTGAATACAACAGGGAAGTACTGTAGCCGCAATGGGTTCTTATCGAGATGTCACACAAGTCAGAAGGGTTGTGGAAGATTGCATGCAGAATAAACTGCATCCTTTATACAATATAAACGTGTGTATGATATAATAATTTCTCTGTTTTTCCTTGGTTCTATATATGTGTTTCAGTTATCATTAGACTTATGTTAAATTGGTTCATATGCATGCTTCTACGTACACTTGGTTATGCAGATTCTCATGGTGAACAAGAAACAGGGAATAGGTCATCTCATGAAGGAAGAGAAACTGGAACTTGCAAATGGTATGATCGTGGATTAGTGGAGAGAGATATTTCCTCTCATTTCGACAGCAGAAACCCAAGTCGCCTCTTTTATTTTCGACGGTAGAAAAAAAATTAATATATCATCGCCCTCTAAAACGATTTAGGTCGGATAATCCATATTTTAGTGTTGCTCGCATAATTGTTTTAGGTTTTTTTTTTTTTTTTATGTTTCAGTTTACCAATGAAAATTTACTTTATTATATACTTGAGGCAAAATAAACTTTGAGAAATCCAGCAACCAAGTTTAAAAAACATGAACTGAACTCAGATAACTCAAATCAACATCAAAAAGCTATACAACCTAGCTGCTTATGAAAATGGTGAGACATTAGAATCACTCGAGAGGTAACTCTTGGAATCTCTCTGCTTTCAGTATTTGAAAATCTAGGATACAATTTTTATAGTGCAAGTTATACAGCTCCCGAATTTTGGTGCCACCTCTGATGAATATGACATTATGTACAAGAGTGTTTAAAAATGAAAAACTCTTAAAAGAAGATAGATCGTTAAAAGTTCAGTCTCTATAGAACTTATGCTCTGCTCTTAAAGGAAAGCATCTTGGTGCCTTGTTGGTTATAATAATCTTTGATTCTTCTATATCCAATGAATAGCTTCACAGAATAGTCTCGAGGTTTGCTGCTGATCACTGGTGTTCTCCTTGTACTTGCTTTGTGCTTTTGATATTTTTAAAAAGGTCTAGTAACCCATATTAAAATATTTATACTCATTTTGCATCAACAATACAATGAAAAAGAGCGATCACCAGAATTTTTAGTAAATGACTCAGAAATTTCTAAAAAGACCAGGAAAAAAAAAAGTTAACCTGTCAGACCGCCGTGCGACCACCCCGGCAAGGATTAGACCGAGCCGAGTAACGATCCTCTACAGCACCGGATGCATCTTTGGAGATGATCCTGGCCGTTAATCACGCTCCGATCGCACGGTCATGGTTCATCAACCAGGGTTAAGGGCCTGTCTCCTTAGAAACCAAGGATACAGAGGTACGAGCCTATAGAACAGATCCTGTTCAAGTAAGGTCGTGACCATCGTTGCGATCTCTCTGTTATATATACAACCAGATGTGTCTTAAAACTAGCGATGTGGGATATTAATCTGTTTCGCAAAAAGAAAACTTGGCAAAAGCCATATATTGGCGAAGAAGGCCCACTAATTCACGGATTTACAACACTCTTTTTGTCTTCCTTAAAAGATTAGTAATTAATACTCAAGATAATAATCCTGCTTAATTAACAATTCATGGAAACTGGATCAACAAGAGTTATTATAACAGAGTTGAGGATATGAACAAAACCAAAAGAGAACAAGAATTTTCATATTAATAGAAGGTAGTGAAAAGATTTGCTTGCAATGTTCACCAGAGAATCAAACCAAAAGTTGCAACAAGTGTTGGTCGGGAGAGACAATGCTAATGTTACATCTTTATTCATAAACTGAGGCACAAACTAACCTCTGAGCAAGAACATTAAAGAACTAACCTCTGAGCAAGAACATTAAAGAACATATACAAAAAAAAGCTTAGCTTAACTATATCAAAATGAAGGCAGGTAAAGTATTAATGTTGACATCTAATTGAGAAATCGTGATATTTAACTCTCAGCTTTTAAACTATTGTAACTTCTCAATGAACTCAAACTCAGGTTCAATAACTTTTTATTGTTTCTTTTTTGTCACTCAAGTCATAAACAAATCACTTCAATATTGTCCGCCGTCTTAGAGAATCTTTCGGCTGATACTGTCAAAAGCTTATTAAGAGACATGTTCTCACCTCTGCTCTTCAACTTTTCTTCATACCGGTGCTTGATCCTGCCATCAAGCTTGTACCCAAGAAACGCGGGGAAAGCAAGAAGCTCTTCGACATCACGACCCATGTACTCGATCAAATACTCCAGTTTCTCCTCCAAAGAACTATGATTATACTGCAGGACATGAGGATGCTTTGTGCTCATTGCTAGAATGTCTTCAAACGAAAGACCATAACTCAAGTACAGTCCAATTGCCCTCTGCATATTGTCAGAGCTTGTCCTGGTCACAGCTCCCATCGCAAACGCCAGCTCATTTGTTCTATGCTTGTATCCAATCTTCACCAGGAACCCGAGTTTGTGCGAGAGATTATCTTCGGATAGAGCTAGAAACAACGGCGCTTTACTCAAGAACTTGAAGATACCGGGGGAATCAAAACCGCATTCTTTCAGAAACTCTAACCTCGGCCTCAGTTTCCTCTCTTTGCTGGTACTGATCACATTAGGGAACACATGAACGATCTTGAACACTTGCTCGCTCGTCAGGCCAGCAAAGGACTTGAGGAACTCGACGTGGCTGTTCATATGCTCAACGCTGTAACTCAAGATGGCAGGGAGTCTACGCAGCACGGTTCCAGTGGAGAAATCGTCTTCCCCGCTAAGATTCCTGATGAACTCGACCCTAGGAATCAGCTGAGCATCCAAGTCACTGTTGAGAATAACAGGCCGCCTCGCGATTATACCGATTCCACCGAAAGGTTCCAAGAAACTAATCAATCTCTCAATGTCTTCAACGGATTTCTGATACAGCAGTTTATTCAGGTACACTTTGCTCAATACGTGAGAGATCTTCTCTTTTGGTATCCCATTGTGGATAAGCAATCTCACCTTCTGATTGAAACTAAGCAAGAAGGATGTGTCCACCACGGAGAGTAAACGCTCCACTAGCTCAGGCTCAAGCCTTCCTTCGAGTTCATCAACCAAGAACGTAATAACGAGATCCAATTCCTCCGAGGTCAATAAATTAGGGCACTTTGCGATCAAACCCTGAAGCGCGAAGGCATCGATTTTCAGAGTCTGAAGAGAAGCAACTCGGTTACCGATTTTATCCAAAGACGTCGACTTTATATCTGGGTTCTTGGCTAAAATCATCTCCGTCTCTTCTTCTCTAAACCCAATATCTCGGAGTAGCGAAAACAGAGACTCTGCCAAGGAAGAAGAAAGCAGCAACTGATAAAAACGCACAACAAGTGTTTGCGAATATGCTTCAGAGGAAAAAAAAGGCATATGAATATGGGCAGAGAAGTATAAGCTTCACCTACCTATTCCGCCATCAATCGGAGAGCTAAGGCAATTACATCGGAAGATAAGACCAGCTTCTCGACGATCTAAGCAGCCGACAAGCAATGGTCGTAGCTCAGTCTTAAATGTAGAAGCAGGGAAGCTTCCATAGGAACAGAGAGCTGTAACCGGCGGGAGATGAAGCCGGAGACTAATAGGCGGTGAGAAAAGGGAAACGGAACAAGAGACGAGGGGTAAAATCGCCATGGGGATATCCAAAACCAAGGTTTCTGATTCTGGGATTCACATCCAGATTCAACGGTCGTATTTGATTCCGGCTGGGTTTTGATTGAAGGGTAACTTTAATAATCAAAGATGTATTACAAAAGACTGTTTAATGGTATTGGCCTATTGGGCCTGGAGATAACAAGTCCAATAATGTTTAGCTTTTAATATTATCATCACTAAAAATTCTTCTTCTTCTTCTTTTTTTTTTTTTATCTGGCCTAAACTGTTTTTTACTTTTTTTTTAGTCTAAGATCTTATTAGTAATAAAATTGAAGTAGATGATAAGAATTAGGGATAAGCACAGATTAATTTCAAGGTATCCGAATCCGAAAAACTTTTATCTAACTCCGGATCCACCAATATTTACAGATATCTAAATCTAATCTATACTACCAAAAAATAACTAAATATAATTAAAATAATATTATTAAACTGTTTAAAATAATTAAATATTCATATGATAAAAATTGGTGATATTTTAAAATATATTTTTTTTTATCATATGAATATTTTTATATATATTGAGAAATTTATTTATAAAAACAGATCCGAATCAGGTATTTCGATTTTCGAGTATCTTAATTTTCATATCAAATCAAATTATCGAAACGCGGTACATCATTGAACAAGATCCCATAGTCCAAACTAAGTCAAGTCTTCCAAAAAAAAGTCAAAAATAAAGGTTTCATACACTTATTACAAGTTAGAAAAAATGGACATTAAAAACGTTACGGTATAAATGTAAAAAAGCCTAATAAAAACCCCACGATTTAATTGAGGAAAGAAAAATAAACCCTAAAAAGGAAGTAATTTGGGAAATTAGAAATGGTCAGTAATGGACGGTGGTCGTCGTTTCACACTTCTCCGTCCACCATTTTATTTCCCCTCTTCCTCTAAAAAGCAATGGCCTTTCATGCTCCTTCAATGGCTTTTAGCTTGACAAAGAAAACTCCAATTCTATATTAACGTCTCACAACAGTAACCAACCCCTTTACCATAAGTTTTATTCGGCTCCTCTTCTCACCACTCGTGTCCTTTTCTTAATTTCCTCTGTCGTCTTCCCTCTCACCGCCTCTCTCGTGGTGGTTTTTTATATATTTATCCAACAAAAAATCGGTTTTTTTATCCGTACCCTTCTTAATTCGAGTGCCTCTCTTCTTCTTTTGAAGACTATGGCTTTGGTCGTGAGCATAATCTTAGGGCTAATCGCGGGATGGTTAGCTTTCGTTGTTGGGTTGGTCATAGGATGGACATGGAAACCGAGATGGGCTTCTTCTTCTTCCGATAACCGCAAAGTCAAATTACAATGTTCTGCTCCTAGATCTTTTGATTTGTCTGTACCTTCATCTCCTTCTCCTCGTTCTGTCTCTTCTCCGTTAAAGGGTTTTGGTTCAGCTCCTTGCTTGAAGGCTCTTGTTTGTGAAACATGGACCATGGCTTTAAGACAACAGAAAACAATTTCTCCTTTTTCTTCTTCATCATCATCGTCATCATCTGATTCTTCTGAACATGTAGATGTAATTGCTGGGTAAGCTTAAAATTTGAGGATGGTTTTACTTCTATAAAAGGTTTTTCCTTTGGTTTGTTTGTTGATTTTGTTTGTTTCTTGTCTTTGTAGAGGGAAGAAAACAGAGGAGAGATTGCCTAATACTGTAACGGAGTTAGATTTGAGACATCTTGTGCAATTGGTTGAGAGGAAAGATGGTGGCCATGCTTGGATTCAGATTATGGATCGTTTCACTCCTGGAATGAGATATCAAGCTTGGTTAAGAGAACCTAAGGTAACACTTGTTCTTGGTTCTGAGAGAGATTTTTTTTTATCTTGGTCTTGATGGATGGGTTTTCTCATAGTTTTTGTGGTTTGTTGTTGTTGTTTAGAATGGTCCTACTGAGTATAGAAGCAGAACTGTGTTTGAAGATGCAACTCCTGAGGTTTTAAGAGATTTTTTCTGGGATGATGAGTTTAGACCAACTTGGGATACAATGCTTTCTAATTCCACTACTGTTGAAGAGTGTCCAAGTACTGGAACCATGATTGTTAGATGGATACGCAAGGTTAGTCTCTGGCTTCACTTTTTGTAACGATTGATTGCTTTCTCACTGTGATTTTGTTTGTTGACTCTTATCCTTTTTATGTGTGGCAGTTCCCGTTCTTCTGTAGCGATAGAGAGTATGTGATCGGTCGCAGGATATGGAACTGTGGCAAATCTTACTACTGTGTTACAAAGGTATGTGCTAAGTAACAAAATGGAACCTTTTACATTGAAGTGAATCCATGTGGGCTAAATTGAATTGCCAAGTTTAGCATAACTAACCTCTAAATCCGTTAGATAGAGAAGAAGCAGAGTGTGATGTAGTTGCAATGTTGGTGTCATAAAACTACTCTTAAGATCGTGTCTCGTTGTTATCTTCAGGGAGTATCGGTTCCTTCTATACCGCGCAACAACAAACAAAAACGCGTGGAATTGTTCTACTCGAGCTGGTGCATTCGACCAGGTAAAATTTCAACATCAACCACTTTTGTGATTTTATACAAGAACCGAGACAACTTAACAAAAGTGAAATACTTTTCTCTTTATTGCAGTGGAATCAAGAAGAGAGGATGGAGTAACAAGTGCCTGCGAAGTTCTTTTGTTTCACCACGAAGACATGGGGATACCGAGAGAAATTGCGAAGCTCGGAGTGAAACGAGGAATGTGGGGAGCTGTGAAGAAGATGGAGCCCGGTTTACGCGCTTACCAAGAGCAAAGACTCTCAGGAGGAGGAGGAACCAAGCTTTCTCGGCCAGCTTTCATGGCTCAGATCAACACCAAGATCACATCGGAACATCTCGTTTCGCTCAGCAACGGTGCATCACCCGTCTCTGAAACTCAGGTCACATTGAACCGAGGAGATCGAGCTGCGAATTTAAAGAAACTGTTGATTATCGGTGGAGCTGTTGCGGTTGTTTGCACTTTGAGCGGAGGGGCTTTTGCTCCTCCTGCGTTTCTTTTAGGGTTTGGGAGGAAGCTTGTTAATGGTGGAAGAAAACGTCAGGTCCAAGGAACAACAGCAACTACTCAAAGTCAAAGTACTTCTCCATAGATTCGTTATTGGTAGATTATTGAGAATAATCCAGTCAAAGGCAGATAAATTGTAGATTAGTTTGTAGAAATGGAATAAGCTGTTTTGATTAATCTTTATACAAAAGAAGCTATTTTTTTACAAGTAATCAATGAAAATTTGAAAAAAGTATTAATCTTTTTCGGTTTGTGATCATCAAAAAGGAAAAATTGTTTCGAAACAATGAACACCGTCGAGCTCTGGAGCTATCCTCATCGGTTGGATCTTCTTCTTCTTATTCTTTCCCTCTTCTGTTGAAATCAGAGTTTTCCCGGAGTCCTTCACCGGAGACTGGTTATCGCCGGAGCTCTGTTTTTGACCGCCTGGGAATTCCATCTTGAAGCCGTTTGATTCAGCGTAAAGAGCATCGATTGGGTTAAATAACGACATCATCCTCGAATTATAAACTGCTGTTTTGATCGAATTTGTTCTAGCTTTTGTGAAATTTGAAATTTTTGTTACTTGACAAGATGAAGGAAGAAGGACTGGTATAAATACATATAATCGGAAAACGAGAAGGAAAGCTAGAAAAGTCTAGAAAGAGTAAAGAGAAGTTCGATAAGTTTTGAGTTTCTTGAAGATTCGTTAAAACTGGTTTTGGTCGGTGAACGAACAGAGTCCACGTGGAAGATTGTTTGTGAATGTGATTGATATTGTATTTGTATCAGATAAGGTTTTTTGACTTGATTCAATAATATGTATTTTATTTTTCTTTAATTAACATAATTTTGTTCCAAGTTAAAAAAAAAACACAATATCCATAAGAGATCGATGCAAACTCTAAATCAATTTCTTAGCAAAACCATTTATTAAACATCGTAGTTTTAAAACAAAGGTGGGTGTAGTAAACGTAGACATGAGAGCAATGTTTTATATTGTAAAATCATTTTTTTGTTATCTTAGATCTTCTTGAGAAACTCAATAAGGTAAACACCAAAGGCGTTGCAGACAACTTTGATGCCTTTGAAGCCTGATGCTTTAGCTAATGCCTCAAACTCTTTCTCAGTCCGTTCTTTGCCGCCGGGATTGTGAGCCAACATAATGCAATCGACGTGGACTACTTGTTTGGTCGAGAGGCTTGAGTCTGGTGTCTCCGGAAGTATACACTCTGCTAATATCACTTTCCCATCCTCTGGAAGCGCCTCGTAGCAGTTTTTCAAGAACTTCACGCAGTGTTCATCGCTCCAATCGTGGCATATCCACTGTTACAATGAGAAAAATCGAACCAAAAATGTTTTGAGATTCGTTTCTTTGGTGAATTGCTTATCATAGGAGCTTTGGTGATTACTAAATACTAACCTTCATGAAAATGGCATCACCTTTGGGGACACTAACAAACATATCTCCTCCAACATGTTCAATACCTACATTATTCAACAATAACTCAAATCTCTCAAAGTCTTAATCATATGTAAAAGAAAATCTGATTTTGCAAAATGTTTAAGGAAGATGTAATATACCGGCATGAGGAGTAGCTTCTTCGATGACATGAGGGAGATCGAAGTTGATGCCTTTGAGGTTAGGGTACTTAGAGACAATCATTTTGAGAGTAGCACCAATGCCACCACCAACATCGACCAAAGAAGTCAAGCCCTCGAAACCATTATAGGTCTCGAGAATCTTCTTCATGGTGATGGTTGAATGGTTCGACATTCCATTGTTGAAGACAGTGTTGAATCTAAGGTCCTTCCCGTGGTACTCGAACGCGCTCATTCCATAAGCCTTGTTGAATGGAATCCCACCATCAAGAATTGCATCTTTCAAATGATACCTGCGTCAAGACTCTTTTGGCATGAGTTCAAGAAAGAAAAAAACACTCTTCAAGCTTATCCAACTTTTGTTTTCAAATTCTAAACCCTCAACTTTTGGTAAATAATACTACTAATTAGGATAATCTGTTTTGAATTTGATCTCAAGATTGAACTCTATTTTATAGTCAAACTAGATCCACGTCCAAGTTGATTATAGTTGGTTAGTTTGATCACAGAACCAGCCGGTTCGATTGAAGAAAATCAAAACCAAAACCAGAGATTAAATAAGTTTCTATTTTCTTTTCTTGTTGCTCAATAATCCGAAGACCGATTCTCTTCTTATTCTGTTCGGCTGTTCCTATTTAATTTCCTTAAATTGTTACTCAATAAAGGGAAGAACGATTACATCTTCTCTATTTAAAGCCATGAAACAACATAAATAGAGAGAGAGAGAGAGAGAGAGAGAGAGAGAGAGAGAGAGAGAGAGAGAGTTGTCTGCAAAAATAGCTCTAAATTGGGACCACCTAAAATATTTGTTATTAAATTTTCTTCTTATTATTTGTATAGTTTCGGCACAGTAACTAACAAAATTTTCAACCATAGTGCTCGCTTAACCACTAAAAAAAATCGTATATAATATAGTTAGTGGACAGCAGGTATACTATACGTGTCAAAACGACGTCATTTTGTCTCTATTTGTCTGATTGTCTTTTGACACTTTGTGGCTCTCTCTCTCACGTTCACTTTTGCATTATTGCATTTTTAATCACATCAACCAAGAAGCATAGCTTATGAAACAACAAGATTCTAAAAAAAAAAGGAGAATTCTAACTTGATTTAACCATAATATCGATCTATCAAACGCCCAAATCTCTCATATGGTGATTTTCTAAGTAGTAACGAAAAAAACTTACCAGCTTTCCATGAGAACCTTGTCTTGGTTCATAAGACAAAGAGCAGCAATGGAAACACCATCTTCATTCTTGGTCAAGTACTTGCAAACCGGACCAAGCCCGTACAGCCTCTCGACACCGTCTCCGCCGGGTAGTGTACGGTTGGAGCAGGTGAGGACGGAGTAAGCCGTAAGAAGGCGGAGGATACGGTCGAGCATGACCGGAGCTTCGGGGTTTTTGGTCGGAAGATGAGAAGCGATCTCAGATGGAGACATCGGTGAAGAGTTCTTGGCCATGATTTCGAGAAGATCGAGCTCTAGAGCCGCTTTCAAAGCCATCGGAAGAACGGAGGCGCTCGCTAGCTGCATGGCGAAGAGGGCGGCTTCGTCGTCGGTGACTTGTACCGGAGTTATCTGTGTCTCTGCCGTTGATCCCATTTTCTTTAAA
>JAHZTW010000008.1:876658-913957 GCA_020283515.1 Alliaria petiolata | reverse complement strand
TTGGTGAATTGCTTATCATAGGAGCTTTGGTGATTACTAAATACTAACCTTCATGAAAATGGCATCACCTTTGGGGACACTAACAAACATATCTCCTCCAACATGTTCAATACCTACATTATTCAACAATAACTCAAATCTCTCAAAGTCTTAATCATATGTAAAAGAAAATCTGATTTTGCAAAATGTTTAAGGAAGATGTAATATACCGGCATGAGGAGTAGCTTCTTCGATGACATGAGGGAGATCGAAGTTGATGCCTTTGAGGTTAGGGTACTTAGAGACAATCATTTTGAGAGTAGCACCAATGCCACCACCAACGTCGACCAAAGAAGTCAAGCCCTCGAAACCATTATAGGTCTCGAGAATCTTCTTCATGGTGATGGTTGAATGGTTCGACATTCCATTGTTGAAGACAGTGTTGAATCTAAGGTCCTTCCCGTGGTACTCGAACGCGCTCATTCCATAAGCCTTGTTGAATGGAATCCCACCATCAAGAATTGCATCTTTCAAATGATACCTGCGTCAAGACTCTTTTGGCATGAGTTCAAGAAAGAAAAAAACACTCTTCAAGCTTATCCAACTTTTGTTTTCAAATTCTAAACCCTCAACTTTTGGTAAATAATACTACTAATTAGGATAATCTGTTTTGAATTTGATCTCAAGATTGAACTCTATTTTATAGTCAAACTAGATCCACGTCCAAGTTGATTATAGTTGGTTAGTTTGATCACAGAACCAGCCGGTTCGATTGAAGAAAATCAAAACCAAAACCAGAGATTAAATAAGTTTCTATTTTCTTTTCTTGTTGCTCAATAATCCGAAGACCGATTCTCTTCTTATTCTGTTCGGCTGTTCCTATTTAATTTCCTTAAATTGTTACTCAATAAAGGGAAGAACGATTACATCTTCTCTATTTAAAGCCATGAAACAACATAAATAGAGAGAGAGAGAGAGAGAGAGAGAGAGAGAGAGAGAGAGAGAGAGAGAGTTGTCTGCAAAAATAGCTCTAAATTGGGACCACCTAAAATATTTGTTATTAAATTTTCTTCTTATTATTTGTATAGTTTCGGCACAGTAACTAACAAAATTTTCAACCATAGTGCTCGCTTAACCACTAAAAAAAATCGTATATAATATAGTTAGTGGACAGCAGGTATACTATACGTGTCAAAACGACGTCATTTTGTCTCTATTTGTCTGATTGTCTTTTGACACTTTGTGGCTCTCTCTCTCACGTTCACTTTTGCATTATTGCATTTTTAATCACATCAACCAAGAAGCATAGCTTATGAAACAACAAGATTCTAAAAAAAAAAGGAGAATTCTAACTTGATTTAACCATAATATCGATCTATCAAACGCCCAAATCTCTCATATGGTGATTTTCTAAGTAGTAACGAAAAAAACTTACCAGCTTTCCATGAGAACCTTGTCTTGGTTCATAAGACAAAGAGCAGCAATGGAAACACCATCTTCATTCTTGGTCAAGTACTTGCAAACCGGACCAAGCCCGTACAGCCTCTCGACACCGTCTCCGCCGGGTAGTGTACGGTTGGAGCAGGTGAGGACGGAGTAAGCCGTAAGAAGGCGGAGGATACGGTCGAGCATGACCGGAGCTTCGGGGTTTTTGGTCGGAAGATGAGAAGCGATCTCAGATGGAGACATCGGTGAAGAGTTCTTGGCCATGATTTCGAGAAGATCGAGCTCTAGAGCCGCTTTCAAAGCCATCGGAAGAACGGAGGCGCTCGCTAGCTGCATGGCGAAGAGGGCGGCTTCGTCGTCGGTGACTTGTACCGGAGTTATCTGTGTCTCTGCCGTTGATCCCATTTTCTTTAAATCTCTAAGATACTTTTAGATTGTTCTGTTTTGTTTTTTTTGTTGAGAGGACTGTGTGATGGGTGAGAAGCAGGAGGTTAAGAGGTTTATTTATATGAAAATATATTAAGAGAAGGTAGACGATTGGCATATTTTAACTCACAATGCTGATCTGGCTTAATTATTTGGTCCAATTGAAATCGAATCATATCAGTTTTTTTTTTTTTTTTGTATTTTATCATATTAATAAGAGACCCTGTTAGGCCAAGGAAATTAAATATTTCAGAAGTAAACAAATTATTACAATCCGTTCTAACAATATAAAAAAACAAGTAGCCTTTGTTATATCTTCATACTTCATCTATAATATCCGTTTAATTTTAAAAACAATGATTCACTATGCCTATATCGACTTCTGGGGGCTCGAAAATTAGTCTAACATAATAAGAAAATAAAAAAATCATATCGACTTTTCTTAACATATAACGGCATACGTTAAACACTTAAACTTGCTACAAACCTATTAAGTTTGGTAACAAACTAACAAAGACAAGTGCCATGCCATTTTTAACAAGTACTATACGATTCTATGTACTGCTAAATTTGATTTTTGACAAAATAGATTATATTTAGTTAAAAAAAAAAGACAAAACAGATTATATCTAAATTAATCATAAATTTTTGCGTCAGTATGCTAAATTTTCTATAAATCTGTAATTCAGTATTTTTAAGAAAACAAACGCTTAAATTTGTTAAGTGTGTCATAAGTCTACTAACATAGCTGGTTTTGTGACTTTTATATATATAATTAATTGTATGTCTAAATTATCACAAAATCGTTGACGTTAAAAAATGTCATGAGATCCCTCTAACAACAAAAAATCCTGCCACGAATCTGATACAATAAAGCCGACTTTCATAATTGATTATTGGGTTTAATGTACTACTGTTAAACTGAAAAAAACAAATTACAGTACAAAAAATTGTAATTAGTAAATATGTTGAGGGAAAAAATAAAATTAGGTTAATTATCTAAAAATGTGTGAAAGTTGAGGCTGTTGAAAAAAAAAAAAAAAAAAAAAATCTAAAAATGTGTAGATGGTCGATATATTTGACAATCTAAACCCTTCTACGGCTACGGGTCATTTTTATTTTTATACTCATATAACCGAACACTTTCTTACATATTCTGGAGTTAACTCTGTTCTATGTACCAAATGAAAAATATTAAAAGTTTTTTTTCTGTGCAACCATTTGATTTGTAGATTAACCGAGGTTTGAAGCATACATATTGGAATTAGTAGAGGTTAATGGGCCATAAGGCCTTAATTTTTAGAGAGCGTATGTAAGATTATCCTACATTAAAAGTAAGGAGGGACCTTGACTAATATATAAGTAACTTAGACCAATCCACTCATTGGTTTTGAGTTGGAAGTCCAGGAAACTTAACATAGTATTAGAGACCGATCCACACACTTTCATAATCCTGGTCTAAGAGTGGTCTGATTAGGGTTTATCTCGGCCCATAAGTGACATTTGCTCCTCGACCCGAAATTGATGGTCATGGCGAGATTAATGGCTAGAAAGGCCATTATCTCGAGAAGGATATTGGGATTAGTAGAGGTTAATAGGCCATGAGACCTTAATCTTTAGAAAGCGTATGTAAGATTATCTCACATTGAAAATAGGGAGGGACATTGACTAATATATAAATAACATTGGTTTTTGACTAATATATAAGTAACATTAATTTCCAAAATTCTGGGTTAGAAGTTCAGAAAACTTAACAATACATCATACGAGATACTAAGAAAATATTGGAAGATAAACTACAGTAATCAAAATATTAATTGAAGATCGTTTTTAAATTAGATATATCAATAAATAAAGAGATCCATAAAAGGAAAAAGATGAGACTTGAGAGGACTATGCGAGAACGCAAATGTAAGCGGGACAGGTTGTATGGTGAGTGGGACCGATACGCCACACTTGTTCCTAATTCATTGTCCACTTTTGCTTAATATCGTATCATTTTTTTTCAACGCTAAATCATTTCCTTGACATTTTGCTTTCATAGAATGTCAGGAAAGAAAATATTTTTAATTATGAAAAATAGTTCGGCAAAAGATTCTTCTTCTCATCTGTAAACTATCACAACAAAAACTTTGAGTAACATAGCTTTAATGTATATACGTAGTAAAGATTAAGTCTATTAATCTGTACGACATGGTATGGCGAAAACCTTAAATCTTCCTAATTTTCTGTATTAACTTTCTTAAAATTGCACTAAGTTAAATCAACAAACATGTGTTAAATTATGAAAAAGAATTCGGTGAAGCCCTTTCGATGTACTTCACTTTCTATATCATTATTACTTATTATTAGTTTTCTTAAATCCTATGTAAATTAGCAAAAACCGTAGAAATCATGAAAATAAGTAAGCAAATACCCCTTCCGTTTTCTTTATTTGATTTGGTGATATGTGTATATTTCTTTTTTTTTTTAATTGCATTTTATGAACTAAAACTTGATTTATTTGCGGACTAATGATCATTTGTAGTGTTGTGTATTCATTACTCGATTCAAATCTATCTTCATCCTCAATCAACAAATAAAACCACTTCAGGTTCAAAAAAAAAACCACTTAACTTGATTTACACCGTCTCCTAATTAATGTATAAAATTAATAAATTTCGTTGACTTTAATGTGATAAAATGACATGTTAGAACCTTTGACCCAGAAAAGAACCTCTGAGATAAGCTATAAATATTTAGGAATATGTAATTATTAAATAACTCTGCAATTGGGTAAGGTAGTTTTTGTTGTAACAAAAAATTTCAACCCGAATTCATATGATAATTATCCATGATCAATAAAAAAAAATCCATTGCGAGTCTTAGTGTTTTTTTTTTTGTTAGTTGTTGCAAGTCATAAGTTGGTTATCTTTCTTTGAATTGTTTAACCAAACAAAATTTCTTTTATATTCACACACCAACCACAACCACAACCACAAGAGAAAATCAATTCACATAATTTGATCTTCTTATCATTTTTCATATAAAAAAAAACGTTTTGTGTTCTGATGAGACACGTGTAACGTTATGATAGGATAGACTTCGTATTACCAAAAAAAAAAGAGAGAAGCATCTCACCTACTCCTTTGAAAGATGTTGTGAACACGTCTCGAAACACTTCGAATAAATTGGCATTGGTATGGTAGTTTTTGGACCACAAGTCCCACGTACAAGTGTTTATTATTTTCACTAATAATACATATGCTTTTTCTGTCCGTTGATATTGGTAGTTTTATTTACCGAAGAAAAATGGTTCTTTATATAAAATAAGAAGTTACTTATAAAGTACAGCATTTATATCAACAAAATAATTTTAATATTTTAATATGCTTTTTTACTGTCCGTTGAAATTTTGAAATCGATAGGTTTATTTACCAAAGAAAATTGTGTTTTTTTTGTTTTTCATCTGAAATTTCATTAAAATAGTTTAGAAAGAACATAATCACGATGTAGAACAGAAGAGATACAGTATGGAACATAAACGTGATAACTAAATAAATCGTCAATTATATTTAAAAAGGGGTTATTTATCTCAACAAAGAGCATCGTACTATACTACTATTATTATAATCCTCACACGGAGATAGCTTGAGTTCAATCTGACAATCTCTGAGCATTGAGAAACCAGTTTCCAATTTATGATTGGAACAGATTTTTGTATTGGAAATCGTAACATTTCAAAAACATCTAATGAGGTTTATTGAAAGATCACACAACTACTACTATATTAAGGGACCAAGAACAAAATATTATGCCGGATATCTCAATTTTCAAAGTTCTATAAAGACAAAAAAGAAAAATCCAAAGTCCTATACTATTTTTAACCCCCTCGAAAAAAAGTCCTACCTACTACCGTGTTAAGTGATACGTCATGATCGCAGAACGTTCAATATATCAATAATATAATAAGTAAAATAGTGTTAACGATGTAACATATTACCTTTGGTACCTAAATGAATTGTAACTAACAATATATGGAAAATAGATATGAGTTGTACATATTTTCGGTGGGTTGCTCGACATGAAATTCACAACTAATGTGATTAGGTACATTATTTTATTCGTGTTATATGATAAATATTATACATATGATAAGTATACAAACAAACGTAGAACTCATATGATTTTCTCAAAGCTCGTTTTAATTTGTTCGTTGATTTTTATGAACGAAATGAATTCCAAAACTTACAAATACAGTAGAACCTCTATAAATTAATATTCGATTCATTAATATCTCGCTAAATTAATATTTTTTGTCAATCATAAAATTAGTTTATTAACCAAATAATATATCTATAAATTAATAATCACTATAAATTAATAAATTTTTATAAAACTTAAAAGTCCCAACATTATTAATTTATAGAAGTTTTACTGTAATAGTTTAAAAAATAAAAGCAAACATCAGGTTTATAGCAGTTACTACCAAATACCGATCAACTATGCAAAGATTACAAGCGGATTGGAGTATGAGCTTAGAAAGTTATACATGGAGTTGGTTTTTTCTGTTGGATTCAAATCTTTTTTGGTACGAAAAATTATTTTTTAAATAAAAAAAATTCAAAGACTGTCTTCGTGTACCGGAAGAGATTATGTTTAAAAAAAACTAAATGTAGCTGAAATTTTTCACCACTTATCTTCTACTTTTTCTCTTCAACCATAACTAAACCCGCCCGATATGCTAAAAAATAGTATTTAGTTTTATTCAAACATGACATTTCATAGTATGCAATTTTAAGTATTAAAAAGTAGCAGTAGTCAATAATTCAGGGTATCAAAGTTTCTCTGAATTTTGGGATAGGATATTCAAATTCCTCCTTTATAATTAATTTCACGAGACTGAGTTTTGAATGTCATTAACCTAAGAGTTTTTTATTTTATTTTTAATGACAGATATCTACGTATTTTAGCACAAAAAAAAAGACAGATATATATTCGATATACACGTAAACATGTGGGAAGGAAAGTACACATAAATTAAGAACAAGGCAGCAATCATACAAATTTATTGAGCGATAATATATTGGTGAGATACAAGTACAAGAGTGTTTGACTCTATATATCAAGTTATCAACCAACCATGAAGTGTCCCTTTACAGTCCGATTTAATACTTCCTCACCGGTCCATTTTTGTGTGCTGCTTCGTCTTTTAGCCCAACTTCGAAAATCTCCGTAAATTGTTACGAGGGAAATTTGTAAAACTTTTCTGAAACAACCTTCAGCTTACAATAAATGAAAAACGACCTTTTAACCAATTAAAACAATCGCAATACGGTTCCGAATAATTCTTTCTCAAAAAAAAAAAAATACAGTTCCGAATAATTGAATATGAAACTCATGATGCTGCAAATGGTGTGGCGTTTCTCCAATGTAGAAAGGGCATACGATTTGTACTTGTAAAAATTAGGAAAAATATAGGATTTTAGCTCACTGAAGAAATCAATTTGATTTGGAGAAGAAAAAAATCTACGCAATGTAAGGTTTCTTCTACATTCTTTTTTATCGTTGTTTTTCAATATTTCTCTTATAAAAACCATAAAAATCCAACAAAAATTATTTAAAAAAATCAACATGTATTAAAATAATAAGAAAAACAAACAAGAATAAGTAAAGAAGACGAGTGGAGAATTTAGGAATCAAGAGCCAACATTTGCATAAAATTACTTTACGCCTAATAGGACCAGTATCATTTTGGCACAGTAACAAATCATTGCCGATTTAATTTGTCTGATTCGTCTTTGACACTTTGTGGCTCTCTGTCTCTCTCTCTCTCACACACCTTTAGCTTTGCATTTTAATTACATCAACCAAGAAGCAAAGCTTATAAAACGACATTCTTACAATATAAATAATCCCAACTTGATTTAGCATAAGATATTAACAGAACTCATATGATAATATATTTCCAGTGTAGTTTCGTAAAAACTTACCAGCTTTCCATGAGGAACTTGTCATGGTTCAATAGACAAAGAGCTTACTATTAATATAGCTTGTCTTCATTACTGTACTGTTCTGGACAAAATTCGCCAAGTTTCTATTGGAGGGAGCGTACAAAATCGGATTCTATTCACGTTTGTGCTTTGTAATTTTGGGCCATTAGTTGGGCCCATATTACTAAAACATAAAGGCCCTTGCTCGCTCTGATTGCAATTGCTCCTTTAAAAGAGCGTCTCCAGTCAAAAGTCAGATTCCACTCTTTAATTATTAAAGCACTTGCTGTAGTTGTAACGTTTGTCGTTTGGTTTTCCACTCTTTCCTTTCATATCTGCGATTACAGAGAGAGAAATGGAGAATAAGAAAGAAGAAGAAGAAGAAGAGTCTCCTCTGAGAGGCATCTTGTGTCTTAAAACCAGACAAGACATGAAGAGAATCGAGGAAACAGAGGACTGCTTCATTCTCGATTTCGATCCTTTTGATTCCTTCGACGTTAAAAGTCTTTCATTTTCTGGTGATAAAGATTTAGCCATCATCCATGAGACAGGCCAGGTTTGAATTCTGAAATTTTGTAGGGTTACCGTTTTTTTTTTCTTTTTTCTAATTTTGAAAATCTGATGGGAGTCTTATCTCATGAGAAGGTTGCTTGTAGAGATTATCCACATCCAAGACATCTTTGCTTGAACTTTCCCTTTGGATCAACTCCTAATGCAACCCACTGTGATCTGGTAATTTATGTATATCTCACTTCATCTTGGATTAACTTGTTGTTTAGTGTTGCACTATATGAAAGTTGTGTTAACACCAAAAGCCAACAACATATGTATGTATATGCGTAACGCAGTGTTACTGTTACGTCTGCGATAAGCCTGCTCCTTGTGCACAGTGGATGTCTTCGCATTGCAATGTTTCGGCGGACTCTATGGTGCGGAAGTTACCAACCCCTGAGAGTGAAAGCTTTTACTATGACTCCGATCATCTTTGACTAGACTTGACTAGTAGATCAACATAGCTTTGGAAAAGTATGTAATGACAATGCGTAACTAAGTTTGAGATTTTTATTTTTAAGTGCATTTGCTTAGCTGAATTGTTTGCGTCTCGAAAGATTCCGGCATAGAAACTCGGTAAGGATCGCGTTCATAAGCCTAGGCAAGTTTTGGTTAGACTTTCACCGGTTCATTAGAAACTAATCATATGCATGACCAATAATAGTAGAATGAAATATTTTCTTGTATAATTAATCAATCAAAAATAAAGCACGAGAAATAAACAGAGAAATGAACTTTTTATTAATTAAATTATTACGTACTGAGCAACAAACATATCATAGTTAATATACTGGACTGAAGAGGAAGCAACGAGTACGACAATTAAAAGTCATGAAGTAGACGAGACGAGAGCATATAATTAATTTTCCCAATTTCAAAATTTAAAAATTCCGATGACAAAACACACAAAGAAATAGTATGTTTTAACAACAAATTATTATTATTATTTTTCTGTAAAAACAAATTATTAATTTCACACCACAATAATATAGCCACATTTTTATTGCTTATGTAACCTCACATTTGCTCTAGTCCATGCAAAGCATGGTCCCAATACTAACTCTTAATAAGCCAAAAACACAATAGTTAACACCGGAGCAAGAAACGAGTACGACAAAGAGGAAACATAATTATTTATCATTAAGAGGGACTTTAACTTCAGTTCTGCTTGAGAAACTCCACGATGTAAACACCAAAGTTTTCGCAGAAAAGTTGGATACCTTGGAAGCCAGACTCTCTAGCGAGTGCCTCCAACTCTTTCTTGGTGCGTTCTTTGCCTCCGGGGTTGTGAGCCAACATAATACAATCTATATGGACGACATGTTTAGTCAGGAGACTTGTGTCTGGGACCTCCGGAACTATACATTCTGCTACTATCAATTTTCCTTCAACTGGAAGCGCCTTGTGGCAGTTCTTCAATAGTTTCAGGCAGTGTTCATCGCTCCAATTATGCAAGACCCCCTGCCACAACAAGGAGAAAACCAAACAACAATGTTAAAATGTATATCAAAGTATAGTAGTACAAAGTTTACTATTTACTAACCTTCATGAAAATGGCATCTCCACTAGGAACACTTACAAACATATCTCCTCCAACATGCTCAACGCCTGCATTACTCAATAATAAGCCAACTTCTTAATCAAATCTAAACTTCTGATCTGAAATGGCGTAAGAAATATTATAATACCGGGATAAGAAGGAGCATCTTCGATAACGTGTGGCTGATCAAAGTTGATTCCTTTAATGTTTGGGTACTTAGACACAATCATTTTGAGAGTGGCACCAAGGCCACCACCAATATCAACCAAAGAAGTCAAGCCCTCGAAACCCTTATAGGTCTCAAGAGTCTTTTTCATTGAGATGGTTGATAGGTTAGCCATTCCGTTGTTGAAGACCTTGTTGAATCTAGTGTCAGTCTTTTGGTACTCGAAACAGCCCATACCATAAGCCTTGTTGAATGGGATCCCACCCTCAAGAATTGCTTCTGTCAAATGGTACCTGCACACATCATATATATTTGGTAGTGAGCACCCAAAAAAAAAACATATGTTATCTAAATTTTAGGTCCCCAAATTATCAAAAATTCATATGGTCTATTTGTTAAAGCATGTCTTCAGGTGAAATTCGTTGCGAGGAATTTTTCTTTTTTTTTTCTTTTTTACAGCAAACACATTAATTGTTTTATTTTGTCATATTCTTTCTTTAGCTTTATTTATTCATCTTCACCTTTTTTTATTCTTTTCTAATAGTCATACTAAAATACTTATTTTATAAATCAATTCAACTTATATTACAAGGTTTAAAAATGTTTTACCAGCTTTCCATGCCGACCTTGTCTTGGTTCACAAGACAAAGAGCAGCGATGGAGACGCCGTCTTCGTTCTTGGTCAAGTACTTGCAAACCGGACCGAGCCCGTAAAGCCGCTCGACGCCGTCGCCGCCGGGAAGTGTACGGACGGAGCAGGTGAGGATGGAGTAAGCCGCAAGAAGCCGGAGGATACGGTCGAGCATGCCCGGAGCTTCGGGATTTTTGGTCGGGAGATGGGAAGCGATCTCAGAGGGAGACATGGGAGAAGAATTCTTGGCCATGATCTCGAGAAGTTCGAGCTCTATAACCTGTTTTAGAGCCATCGGAAGAACGGACGCAGAGGTTAGCTGCATGGCGAAGAGGTAAGCTTCGTCGCCGGTAACTTGCACCGGAGTTATTTGTGTCTGAGCCGGTTTTTCCATTCGCTCTGAGTATTTTTAAGATGAACTTTTGGTTTCTCTGTTTTGAGGTTTGTCTGATGGGTGAGAAATGAGGAAGTTGAGATGTTTATTTATATAATCTATAGGAAAATAGGAGACCCCAAAAATCAACTCGTGGGTTCGAAACCTTTTAGCTACAAAGAAAAAAAAAAGAGAATAATAAATAAGAAATCTCAGTGGCCCTAGAAAATTAAATATTCCCAAAATTAGACACCCGCGCAAACAAATGATGATTCAAATAACTTTATGTATATTATCTTCATATTTCCATCTACTCATCCCAAACTCACGTTTTAGTAACCCGTGATACTTTCTGGTGACGAATTTGGTAAATGCAATTTTGATGGTCGTCGTATTTCTGAGTTGAAGAGAAAATGTAAGTAATAGTTTTGGTGGTGGCCTAACGAGTAACGATAACTCATGCATGGGAAAATATTTTCTCGGTTGACTTGCGGTCTACTTCCACTTGCTTTGATGGTATATCTCTTGGCAACCTCTCTCAGACGACCTTTTCGCCATTTTCAGGGATAGCTATAAGTCATTTATCTTCACCTCATGAACAACACAAGTTTTTTTAACTTCGATCTTGATCTTGACTCTACAGTTTAATCCTCGATCGTGATTTTTTTTAAGTGCCTTTATCTAGCTTGAAATTGAGAAAATGTAATTTTTTTTAAGTCAAAACATTTTGGGTTACTTATATATTGTTTGTTGCGGTAATTAAGTCGGTAACAGGCTATCACACTTTATGATATCATCAAGTTAATGACCCTTGTAATGTAGTTCAATTTGATGATTAATTTTCTAAGTTACGTAAGATACTTTAACCAAACAAAAAAAGAATTTACGTAAGATATTAAAGGAATATCGAAGTAATGACCCTTGTTTGTAGTTCAGTTTCATAATTAACCTTTTCTAAATTATAGAATAAGATATTATTAAGTTTGGCCTTAGATGTGTTATTTATACATTAACTTTAATCCAAAAGAGTCTACAATTGTAATGTGGACAGAAACAAAAATCGGATATGTTCTCAAAGTCCTATTAAGAAAAAGAAAAATCCAAAGTCCTACTTAATTACTACCGTGTTGAGTTGATACGTCATGATCACATGACTTCCAAAGAAAAAGTAAAAGTAATTAGTGTTATCGATGTATAACAACATATTAGCACCTAAATAAATTTTATATAATAGCCCTGCTTATAATTAAAAAAAAAATCCTAAAAAAATTCTAAAATCTTCTAGTGACGGACGAACAAAGAGTCTGATTCAACAATTCAACTTCAAAGAGCCTAAGACCATATGAACAATGGTGGTTTTTAAGTGGGTTCTTAGAATAAAAAAAAATTAAAATCGAATGAATAGTGAAGACTTGATTCTTAATTAAGAACCAATTCTTAGTTCCTTTCTTCCTTTCTCTTTCTTACCATTCTTTTTCTCTCTTTTCTTTTATAATTAAATATTACCTAAAAACCAATTCTTAAGTTTTAACGATTGCACATGTTCTAATAGATAGGCCCATATTATAAAAGCATGAAAGGCCTTGTTAATTGCAATTTCGATTTTCCTTATAACAAAAAATATTTTTAAAAAAATCAATATTTGTTTTTCTCTGAAAGTGGGGAGAGGAAGTGGAAGCGCAACGTTCGGTCTCTCACTCTTCGCTTTCGATCTCTGCGAGTTGAGAGAGAAAATAGAGTCGGAGGATGAGGGAGGAGGCACTCCTCTGAGAGGCATATTATGTCTGAAAACCAGACAAGACATGAAGAGAATCGAGGAAACAGAGGACTGCTTCATTCTCGATTTCGATCCTTTTGATTCTTTCGACATTAAAAGGCTCTCCTTTTCCGGCGATGGTAATGTGAGAGATAAAGATTTAGCCATCATCCATGAGACAGGGCAGGTCTGAGTTTTGAAATCACGGGCTTGCTTAGGGTTTATCCCTATACTTTTTTGTCCAATTTTATTTCTGGAATTTCTGATGGAAACTCATGGTGGCAGGTGGCTTGTAGAGATTACCCACATCCAAGACATCTTTGCTTGAACTTTCCCTTTGGATCAAATCCTAATGCAACCCATTGTGATCTTGTAATTTATGTATATCTCGCTTAATCTTGGATTAACTTGTTGTTTAGTGTTGCACTATAAATCTTCTATGAAACTGTTTTTTTCTTTCTAGCTCTGGGTTATGATTATATGAAAGTTGTGTTAACACCAAAAGCCAACAACATATGTATGTATATGCGTATGCAGTGTTACTGTTACGTCTGCGATAAACCTGCTCCTTGTGTACAGTGGATGTCTTCGCATTGCAATGTTTCGGCGGACTCTATGGAGCGGAAGTTACCAACCCCTGAGAGCCATGAGAGCTTTTACTATGACTCCGATTAATTAAGATCATGTTTGACTTGACTAGTAGATCAACATAGCTTTGGAAGACTATGTATTGACAATGCGTAACTAAGTTTCAGATTGGTATTTAAGTGCTTGGTTAAGATTCGAAATGCATTTGCTTCGCTGAATAGTTGCGTGTGGAAAAAGATTCAGCTTATACCTAGGTAAGGCGCGGGTTATATATGCATATGAAATAGTCATAAATTGTTATATAAATCACATATAAAAATATTATTACTCCATCTGTCCCATTATACAAGTTGTTTTTTTCGTGTAAAAGTTAATCAAAATTAATGTTTTGTGACCACTAATATTTTGCAGTATTTTTTCTTAGTGGTTAATTTGCTGGATAATCACGCGAAAAGAATCGAATTTGTAGGATAATTACGGAATTTTGTAGGCTTAACGGAGGTCGAGAGTCTCAGGGAAAAGTGGTGGTTGGCGATACGACACAAGAAAAGGAAAGGGTACCCAAAGTGTACAGATATGACAGAATAAAACGACTTTCGTATACGGGAAGTTTATAGCAAGGCAACCCATAAAACGACTTCAAAAAGCACTTGATTTAGTGTCAGCGGGAATGGATCCCCCGCAAGGGTTTAAGCCAACGAAGATACAGTTTGCTTCACGCTAAGATGGTTTAAAAGTTTCAACTTTACTCTTTACACACTGGACCAGAGCGATATCACAGTGGGAAAAAAAGCAGTGATCACAAAGAAACAAACCAAAGAAGGAAAAGGGTACTTGGTGATGGTTTCACGAGCCTTGGTAAACCTGCGTCTTATATATGTATTCATATGGCTGATTCAAAACTTTGAATCCGAATTGAATTCAGGGTTTCCTGGATGCTGGAATTCGAGGCCATCTCCATAACTTTCCTGAACCCCTCGCAATAGGGCGAATCATCGTCTTCGATTTGAATGATGCAAAGCTCCGCGAGTTTCCTCTCAAAATCACTCAGGCTACATTCCCTTGTTGCGTAGGCTGGCGTTGCCGCAGTACAATTCTGAGACTTCAGCCACATGTGAGCTATCAGTTGGCATATCCCTTCTTCGAGCTCTGGCTTAAGATCATTATACTCTGTTTCAAAGCATAAATCTTGAGAGTTATGGATTAAAGATGATTGATTATTTCTAGCTTCTTCAAGGTTTCACGGTGATCATTGTTAAATACCGTTGAGTCTAAGCCATGCGTGCATCATTTCATGAGCCAAGATTGATCCGGTTAGTAACCTGTGTACGTGGCAAGATTTGGTTGAGTCATGGGCGTAAGCACACAGGGAAGAAGCAAGGTACAGGTACTGTACCTAGGAAGTCCATACATGACGAGAACTGCAGTGACCTCGCATTCACGGACAAGCCTTTGAGATTCTCTTTTCAGGTTAATAAACATTTTGTTTGGCCCCATCCTCGGTCCCCGTGAGACCTACATAGACCAGAGTGTTCCCATCATCACTCTAAGCAAGTTTTCTTTTCAAAGTGTTCTGCTAAATATAATTCCGACGACAAGGCTCTTACAGATGATATGATTCGCTCTTCAGAAAGGCAAGCACCTCTGATCAGCACCTCATGATGATGGTCCTGCATCTGGAGAAAAAGCATTGTGAGACTTACAAAATCTGCAGGAACCAAGTCTGAGTAGGGGGAGTGTACTTACAATCTTCGCTTTCCCCTTAGCTTTATTCAGCACTTGTTCCTCCACCAAAAGAAGAGGAAATTCTTTTTTAATCTTCATGTTTAAACTTTCGAAGAATTCACGAATTTCGGAATGTAAGCATTGGCTTTCATCAGTATCCATAATCGTGGACTCCAGACAGTCTAGACATAGCCACCGACCATCACCAAGCTTTACATACTTCCTAGGCTGCAAACAACATAAAGAACAAGCCAAATAATCACAAGGCTATTCTTCTCTGTTGTAACCAAACCCAATTGAGTACCTCTAATCTTTCACAGCTGCAACACTTGGCAGTTCCGTCAAATTCGTGACAAGGACAGTATTTCTCCTTCCAGAACGGATGCTCCTTGTACTCCATACCGTTTTCAGTTGAAGGAATCTGAAATAATAATAATAATTATACAGTTACACTTGCATCCACAAGTCATAACAGACCAATTCTTTTAATTTTAGCACAAACTTTAATTTCATTTCAGAGAACTCAGCTGTTGAGAATTTACTTACCTTATTTTTGCAGACGTAGCAGTTCGGGTGACGGTACTCCTTGTAGCAATGTCTGTGAAACTTTCCTTTTGAGTTTGAAAGCTAAGGAGTAATAGGTTTAGGCATCAGCAAACAAAATGAACAAGTCAATGAGTAATTAAATTAAAGTAGTGAAAAAAATTCAAACTGGTATTATGGTTTTAAACCTCTTGCACGGCAATTGGTTTGTGGCAATGAAGGCAACATAAACACTGAGGATGCCAAACAGCACCAAAGGCATTGACAGATATTCCATCTTCAATCGCAGAGTTGCAACCATTGCATATGCTGCAAGTGAAGGATTTTTAAGCAGGTCAGGACATTCGTAATCGGAGTGACGAAGAAGAATTGCAAAACACTGAAGCAACAGAGTGAGACATGTGTTCTTAGATCTAGAAGATTACAGGAAGTTCAAGTAACAGAAACAGTCCTCCACTTAGTCAACGAAACATTAAAGAGTCTCAGCGCTCTTGAACGTCGCTATATACTAGGGGAGAATCAGGACAAGGTTGTAAACACATTCACAAGCGCATACGCTTATTACCTGCGAGAAAGATTCATTGCATTTGCAAGTGGTAACCCATTGCAACGTTTTCGTATCTGCATCCTCGTCAAGTCAAAAGGAAAATCATGAAATTACTGTCATCAACTTTTATCTATCTAGAAAATCAGAGTACAGAACAAAGCTAATACCTTAAGGAGAAGATCTTCACGCTTAGCGCACGTTAGACAATTGGGCTGAGGCGCGCAGTCGATGAGAAGGTTCCTGATATCTTCATCTATCAAGGGTGGTTCCAGATGATAAGTGGGACCAAAACGTGGGAACTCAAACCGAGATGTAACCAAAACATTGTAATCTGGAAACTGAAACAGAAACTTTTGAAGCAAGGACTCTTCTTCAGGACGAACATCATCTAAAACCAACAATATAGGCCCGAGTTGCTTCAGGAGTTGTTGAATACAGATCCTTGCATCAAAGTCGCAGTCAAATTCACTTGCTTGACAACCAGTTTGCTGGAATAACGTTTGTACGATGAGCCTTACGTTAGGGCGTTTTGACCCAGCGATAAAGAAGATGTGCTTGAATTTTCCTGCCAAAGTATAGTAGATGAGAAACAAAGAGATATTCCAATAGAAAACGCATATAAAAACTGGAAAAAAAGAAGAAGGATTTGTGTACCCTTAACATCTGCATCATGGCAAAGCTTTATAATCAACGAGGTCTTCCCGCAGCGAGAAGGAGCAGACACCACGATAGTAACCACTCCGTCTTCAAAAAGCATCTTCTTTAGCTCCCGCAATGGCAAGTCCAACTGAAAAATCGAAACCTCTTCGGGGGGAGGTACTAGACAAAGCTCGGTGGATTCCGTGCCCCTATCACTCAATAGGTCGATTTTTGTAGTCACGCTTGCCATGGAACGCATAGATTGCAACTGGTTCCTATGCTGAATAAGCTGTAGCTCAAACTGACAGAACCTAAGAAAATCGTGATTGATTCCTTTGATTTCTCTGGTGTACAAAGCTTTCTTTGCAATACTGTACCACTGGACGCGTGAACACTTGCATCGTTTTGATTAGAACCTTGAGCTCACCCTTACCTGGGTCCAGTCCTTCTTGCATCAAATCGATCTCATTGAAAACCGGAACCAATCTCTCCATAGTTGAGGCGAGATCCTGGGACAAGGGTTTGAAGTCCTTCACTTTCTTGGCCTCTTTAATTACCTGGTTCAAAATCTCCGAAAATGGAGCTCCTAGAGCAGCACCTCCAACCAAAGAAGCCACATCCGAGATCGGCATGATATGGATTTTTTTCACAAATTACGGAAAACGGAGAAAATTCTAAGTTAGCTCTCTACTGGAAGCCCGCAATTGAGTACGTTAATGGTAAAAACGACGGAGATAAATTCCCCGAAAAAGCTCAACTTTTGCCCATTCCGCGTGTGGAAAAATTCGTGAATAATTTAAGAAAATACCATCATTGTCATTTTTGACGGGAAAATTCCCTCGAAGTTGCCTTGTGTATGCACTTTTTCTTTATTTATTAACAAGCGCGTGATCCGGATTTCACACCATTTATGTAATAATAGTCTATTTAATATCTAACAGTTTTACTTTTATCTATTTGTTTTTTGTTTATGAACTTTTATATATATAATTAATAAAATAAAATTATTGAAAAAATCTATATATAATAGATATTTGTGTAAACGTCAAAATTTAAAATCAGATTTCCGAGGATTATATATTTTTATCATAACTTTTTGATATATATATATATATATATATATATATATATATATATATATTTATAGCATCTTTTTATTTATAATCATTTTTTAATAATCTAAAAAATACTCTAAAAGATCTTGTCTTTTTAATTTAATTTTATTTTTTCACTTATAACCTTAATAATTATATAAAAAAATTAGATTTTTACGTTTATTTATTTTCACTTTTCATTTTAGACGTTTTTTAATAGTTTATATTTAAAATTTTATATACGGCTTATATTTACATAAATTTATATGTTAATTAATAATTACAAGTATACAATTATGTAAACGGCTTAATTAATAACGTCCCTGTTTTTTAGTGGATGGACGCACAAAGTCATTGATTTAATTAAAGCTTGAACTTTGAACTTTTGGGCTAATAGATAGATAGGCCCATATTACCAAAGCACTTTGATTTTTTTTCTGAAAGTGGGGAGAGGAAGTAGGAGCGCAACGTTCGGTCTCTCACTCTTCGCTTTCGATCTCTGCGAGTTGGGAGAGAAAATGGAGTCGGAGGATGAAGGAGAAGGTACTCCTCTGAGAGGCATATTATGTCTGAAAACCAGACAAGACATGAAGAGAATCGAGGAAAGAGAGGACTGCTTCATTCTCGATTTCGATCCTTTTGATTCTTTCGACATTAAAAGGCTCTCCTTTTCCGGTGATGACAATGAGATAGATAAAGATTTAGCCATCATCCATGAGACAGGGCAGGTTTGAGTTTTGAAATCATGGGCTTGCTTAGGGTTTATCCCTTTACTTTTTTTTGTCCAATTTTTATTTCTGGAATTTCTGATGGGATTCTAATGATCAGGTGGCTTGTAGAGATTACCCACATCCAAGACATCTCTGCTTGAAATTTCCCTTTGGATCAACTCCTAATCCAACCCATTGTCATCTGGTAATTTATATTCATGTGTTTCTTCTTCTTTTGTTTCAACTGAGATTTTAGAGAAATGGGTTAACTTTGGGGTTTGATGTTTTTTTTCTCGCTTTGTACAACAAAATTAAAAAAAATTTGTTGCAGTGTTACTGTTACGTCTGCGATAAGCCTGCTCCTTGTGAAGAGTGGGCGGTTTCGTCTTCGCACTGCAATGCATGGGACTCTGCTCTGTGGAAATTGATGAGGACTAACTGAAATCTGACTACATTTGAGGATTAGAGAGCTTCTTCTTTATGACATTCAATTAGTTTGTTAAGTTTCTTCCACCTATGCCTAGACTAATAGATCGATCCATTTCTGTTTTGGAGAAGTAATGTGTTTGTCTTTTCATGTGATGACATTTCCTCAATATGAGATTGTTAATGGAGGATATTGTTTCAAAGTTGCAAGCTTTTGGCCATTAGCATATTCTTCCAAAGGAATGAGAAGTTGCATAACTCTGTCATGTTCTTTGCTATCTGCTTAAGACAAAGTTCAGTTATAACTTAGAAGTAATATTGAGGCGTTGTGGGCACTTGCATTGCTCTTTCCTTTTAATATCTGTTTGATATTCTGATCCAATTTAAGTGTACAAGAACACAACTTTGATTGAGGTGGTATGTTACACTAGATTCTGTTGCTTTAATTGAACATCATAGATCAAATAAGGGACTTCAGACATAATACAAGATTATGTTGCTTTAATTGAATGAAGATCACGAGAATATTTGCATTAGAAGAGGCTCTTGAAGAACAAACCACATAATAAGCACATAACAAAAAAATCATATTTTGCTGAAACTCTTCTTCAGTCCCTACAAAAACGGAACCACTTGGAAAAATATTGTAATGGGCCTGTTTGTTTTTAGGCCCGTTGACTACTGAATTGTTTCTCATTGAATGATCAAGACTATTGAACGTGTTTTTAAAAGGATAGTGTCTCCATATAAGAGGGCTCATATCACAAATAACATAGGCTGACTCGGAAAAAATGTCAACCATTATGGCAAATCTTGGTCTTCCAAGAAACAACATCTGTATTCAAAAGCTCTTATCTACATACATTAACTCTAAAATCTACAAGTAATTTGGAGCAAATCTTTTGTATTTTGAAATAAATATAGATTTACTTTTTGAAATCAAGGTTATCTCCAGACCCTAGTTCTGTGCACAAGATTTTGATCGTTTATATGGCACGAGGATTTTAATCCGTGAGTGGGATCAGGTAATTAATCTCTTCTCATAAATGCAGCAATCTCAGATTGGTCGGTCAACAAGGAAAGTGTAACCACAACTTTAGGTTACATTAATGCTATTCTTGAATAGTGCACTATATGATGAGACAATAATATAGATAACGGTTTCGCTGCCACACAATACAGACATCAGAACATTATATTTCATTTTTTTTTTTTTAACTAAATTTTTATATTTCATATTTTCCCTCGTAATATATAAATATTTGAGTTTTATTAGTTAACCTGTTTAAAAATATTTAAAAATAGATGTCAAAAAAAAAAAACCTGTTTAAAAATCTATACGTTTTATACATTTAAGAGAACAACTGATAATGCCATTTCTTTCTTTTTTGTTAACCAGAAAGAATAAATTAAATAAAAACACAAGGACGTAGAATTGACCCTTTAGTAAAAAAACACAAGGACGTAGAAGTAGAAACATCTTAAGCTGATTTTTTACTTGTGTTATTCAGGTATTGTGAAATTTCAAGCTATTTAATTCAGATATAGTATATATTTTAATATTATAATTATGTGTCTAAATTTCTCAACTTATATACTTTACGGTACTCTTATTATAAAGTTTATGTTTTCAGTCTATTATATGATAATATGATACGGTGATGCAAATTTTAATGGAAAGCTGGTTTCAATTACAATTACAGATGTAGCTTTTGATGATAATGATTAATTCTCTCTCACTCACTCTGTTATCAATTACAATTATTATGGGTAGGTATTGATCATGCAATTATAGATAGACCTTCATCAATTTCTTTCAATTTCAACAATAATTCATACTAATTGGAAACTTGTAGTATAATCATATCAATAATAATTGTAATTGGCAGGAAAATTGGCAATAGCTAAACAATTAAGAGGGGATGGAAAACGATGCAATATAATTGATGATACAATAGTAAAGTCTCGTCCACGTCTACAAATGCACCAATAGTATGAAAATATACCCCTTATTTTTCTTAGAACGAGTGATAATAATTAATATATCTAAGATTTTCAATTAAATGGGTTTTTTTTATTTATTTAATGGAGTATGAGACAAGTTGAAAGGAGAAGATGGTTTTAAACTTTTAATTAAAGGAAATAATTAAATGGGTTTCTCTCTTTTTACGAAGTCTCAAGTTGAGATGAGTTGTAAAGAAAGAGCTTTATTTGTAACTAAGACATTCACAAATTACAACAATTAACTAAAATATTTAAGTTAATTTGTAATAAAATTGGGAGATTTGGTGACAATAAGAGGACCCACACGTGCCGGCCGATGCCATGACGCGTCTTGCGAATGCAAAAATCTCGAGTAAACCGTTGCTTTCACAGTACTACTGTTCTTACCTTGCCTTGCTGCATCACATTATTTTATTCTTTCTCTCTGCTTACTATGTTTTTCTATAATAGATTTGTTAGAAAATGACTTTAAAAGTAATTTTTCTTTCATACAAAATCCACGGACCAAATATTCTAAATTCTGAAGTTTAAAAAAAAAAAAGTCTACACGACTATGCATTATTTGAAATCTATATTTTACATGAATTAGTGTGTAAAATTTTTCAGATTAAAAATGTCAACCATTGGTTAGGATACTAATTATTTAAAATCTTAGCCTTATTAATATCCGATATTTTGTTGTTGTGTTGTGTTTGATTCAAAACTGTTCTAAAGCTACGGCTTAGAATTAACAGCTGACGCTGTCGACATTCTTTTTTTTTTGGTCTGTTAACGTTTTTACGTAGACATTTCATCATATTATTATGATAATCAAGCTGCACCAATCGATCCAAAAGTTACAGAGAATTTACTTTATGTATTTGTAAACCAATATTTGGAATATTTTCGAAGCGGGATTTAAAAGGTTGTGTTATATGGTAGTAAGACAGGAAGGAACTACTTGTCTAGCATCATGTAGACAAACAAATATACTTTTTTCTTTCGAAAATCCCACGCAACAACATACAACAACTACCTAATACGTTGTCGTTTAGCAAAAGACTCAGTCCACATGTGTATTATATAGTCTTGGATTTTTACTAGCTAGTAATCTAAGTATGTTTGTTAAAGATCTAAAATTTTGAGTTATGCTATTAATATGTGAGAGCTTCACCAAAATATAAATTTCGATCTTCAAAATTTAAAATTAATTCCAACAACTAATGAATGCATGTATGCCACATATATATATTCATGTGTTTCGGTCACACCAACCAACTTCGAATGATTTTAAATAGTGCGTGATGTTGGTCCGATTTCGGATTCTTTTTACGTTAAATCGAGAATGGTATTTGTAATGTTGTGATATTAATTCACGTCACGTGTCGCGACTTGATTAGCCGGCTTTGATGAATGCGACCTCCAACAATCACTTTTTAGGTTAAATTAACTAGTGCATGCATGTAATACTTGATATTGTAGAATAAAAAAAAAATCTCATTTGTATCAGTGATGTAATTCTGAAAAATGGTAATCGTACGTTTTCAAGAGATGTACATTGTTTTGTAATAGTGAAATACCGAAATCGTAAATTTGTAACGCGGTTTTATTTATGGATGAACTACGAATCCTATAAAATGCTGAATATATATTTGTGTTTGTGGATTGTTTAGTAATCATGTGTATATAATTCAAATAATTCCGACAAAAGAAAAACGAATATACCAAAGATCGCGCTTTTGACATTCCGGTCACAATTTTAAAATAAGTACTAGGATACTTCATTCACACTAGTAATATGCTTTAATAATAATAAGTACTAGGAGATTAATTAATGTAAACAATTTACTGAGCAAATGTTCTTCTTTCTTTTCTTTTTTTCGACGTGAGCAATGACTTCACATGTCAAAAAAATATCGAAGTTCATCGAACACCAGTGATAAAAATTAATAACATCGTTTTTTTGTTTTGTTTACTTCGTCGTCTTCAATCGCGAAAATCGAATCGCGATTCCGATTAACCTCATTTGTGAGAAATTATTGAATAAAAGTAAAATGCTCGTAAGATTTCACTGTCATAAACCAAATTACAGATCGGGATCACAGATTCATATTGTGCTTTTGAAAATCTCAATATACAACAAGATCTAGTAAAAGGAAGATTTAGTTCTTCAAAACCATCAATCATCTCTATATTAATTAGATACGGATTTACAAAAAAGCTCGATTCGATTCAAAACCCAGAGAGAGAGACGACGAGACACTCTGTAAAAATCTCAGCCGCTTCTCTCATCGATCAGATCAGAGAGAGAGAGAGAGAGAGAGAGAGAGAGAGAAGAGCAAATCTGAAGTCAAAAACGTACTGAGGAAACCCAAAAAAAGGAAGGTTTGTGAAATCAGAAATCGACGAGATGAGAGGAGAAATCAGGAAACATCGAAGAGGGAGAAGGAGCGGGAAGGAGGAAACCACCGATCCGCACGGCGTTTCTATCGCCGGTACGCCGTGGGAGAATCCCGGCGGTGAGTTTAGCGAGAGCCGTCGTGTACTCCACTAGTAGCTCAGTAATAATCACCACTGATATCATATTTTTTCTCTTGGATCTGGAAATTTCTAGACTCTCTTTTGAGTTTTTTTTTTTGATCTATGCGAAGGAAAATTTGAGTAGTGAAGAAGATGAAAGACTTCTTTGTCTTTATATAGACGACTATTTCCACTTTTCAGTACAGAGTCAGAGAGAGAGAAAGAGCTCCAATATTTTAATTTTAATCTTAGTTTTTGTTTTGTTTTTATTTCTCTCTTTTTTTAATCACCTGCTTCTCACGCACACTGAACATTAGATGTAAAACAAAAAATCAAGTTGGATATTAGTATTTTTTTTTTTAATTTTTGTTTGGCATACATAGCAGAGAATTAGTCATTATCAAAAGCTGCATATGTAGCAATAAATAAATTGTCCTATGATTGATATACTTCATCATGGAACTTCAATTTTTGTGAAATATTTATTTGTTTTTTTTTAAATAACCAGACCAGATATAAATATTTATTTAGAGTATGGAAGTTACAAATTATACGTATAGCTGGATTTTTTTTTTTCTTTAGTTCGCCATACGGATGACGTATATAGCTGGATTCATCAGAATTTGTTGTTTTTCTAATTATGTAGATCTATATAAAAATATTAATATTTGTTTTAGTACTGCACATATATATAGTACATGCATATCAATTATTCATTGTCTTATCGATGATTAGCATTAATCTCTTATTCTTTATATAATTATTTATATAAGCGGGAACATTTTTCTTTGCGATCCGTAAAAAATATACATATTATTATTATTTAAAATATTTGTATTAACACGAAAAAACTAACAGTAGAGCTCTGTAAATATAAAAACTCGATCACAACTTGAAGTGTTTCAATACAAATATCTTGTGCTGAAAAAGAAAACAACTAAACATAGAGTCCAATTTATCCTTATATTTTTTTTTGTTAGAAATAAATTTAACACCCTTCTAAAAATCTCTTCGTAAATCCTGCTCAGCTTGTTAAAAATAGAACGGTAGGTCCACTTAACTCGACTAACGGTTAGGTCGGCGTCGCCATTAGAAAGAGTCTGGCGATTGATTCTTCGAAAAAAAAGAAATTAACCTTTAAGAATAAGGAGGTCGGTCCGAAAAAAAAAATCTTTCTTTTATCCGAAAAGAAAGGAGTTCGGTTGGCCGACATATAGCTATTATAAATAGATGACCATTTTGAACATTTAGGAGATCCGCAATTTTACTTTCAATTTATCGTTCACAAGGTTTAGGTCGACATTCTTATTCCGACGACGTAACTATCGCTGTATCGTCTCCGAGCTCCGGCTAATAATAAATAAGACTTACTCTTTTCTTCCACAAATTTCTATTCTTTCGTTAGATCGGATTTTAGTTATTACATTTTTGCTGGATTACTATCCAATGGATCTAAGAGCTCAACGATCGGTATCATTAAAATTAACGATGTATCCCTTTTTTGTAGTTGTATATGAACATCAAATGCTTTGTGTCGATTCTTGTTGTTGGAGATAATATCGAATAATAGTATAGTTTTTTTTTTTTGAACTTCTCGAATAGTATAGTTAGTGGCTTATTTAATGGTGTGTGTGTATATATATATATTGCCACGTTCACATGTTGCCCTAATGTTACATCATTAGATTCATCACATTTATTTAATGGATTTGCAGTCAGAAATTGAGATGAGTTGTGAAGCGTAATATTCTAATAATCTAGACTTTTGCAAATATCTAGTTATCTTAAGAATATACTTCAGAATCAAGGCTTTAAAAAAAAATGAACCGTAATTTTCTAATAATATAGGATTCGCATTTTCACAACCCGCGACAAAAATCTGAAAGTATGTCTTCTTTTTTTGTTTGACATCATCTGAAAGTATGTCTTGAATTGTAGGGAAAAAAAACTATTCCAAAATGGCTAATCATATCCATTTAGCGATTAGTGGATAGTTAGAGATGTTAACTAGATTCGCGTACTATGTTCAGTATGTTGAAAAGAGACAGCTAATTCATAAAAACTGATCCAAACTTAACGTAATTTTAATCTATAGAGATGAATAAAAAAAAAAGCAGAAATACGCTTAGTTAGGAACCATTTCAATTAGATTTGGTTAATGGCAAAAGAAAATCAATTAGAATAAAGAGAATAGCATTAGTACGTAAATTAGTATTGCTAAATATGTTAAAAAACTTATGACATATGGTTGAATTTGAAGCTCTAGAAATACTTAAGAGTTGTACACATGCTTCTACAAAAATAATATCTCTAGAATGTTAATTTATTTTGATTTTGTCCCTTGCAGAAAATCAAAGAGTAGACTTTGAAATTACAAAATTGGTTAAATGAGATATTATAGATCTTTAAAATCCCTTACGTGGGGGGACATTATCAATTAGATATCCTGCATGGGTCCGTCTTCCCTACCTTACACTATTAAAAATTGGATGGATACTTGATTGCCTTCCGCCTCCTATTTAGTAGTATAACATTTGATGTTCTTAGATGAAAATTATAAAGATCTATGACCAAAACACATGTAATCTTATAATTTGTGCTAGTGTATTCTCTTTCTCTTGATTGTATCATTATTCAAATTCAAACTTTTATATTATATATATTGTATGTTGTTGCCAAAAATATATATAAATATGCTTTTTGATAAAATCCAAAAAGCTTTTGACATATAAAAACATAACTTGATTTTTTTTTTTGGGGGGGGGGGGGGGGAAATNTAATATAGTATAAAAGTCCAGTCTATCGACAAACCCAGCGTTCACACATCTTGCGACAAATATATAAGTATTATGATACTATAATATTGTATATCTTCTTTTTGGTGCTTTGTGTGAACTTACATAATTTATATGGAATAAATCTTTAAGTCAATTCCACATATTCAACGTACAAAAGTCGAACAGGGCAGGTTAATCAAACATAAATTGCCCTCTATAATACAACCAAGGGGTCCTTTAATAAATCGGCTCATCTGATAGTTAAAGTGATTAATTGACTAGTCATCAATAAATTAATAAATAAGTAATCCAGCAAGGTCATTTTATTGACTATATAACCAATATTGATATATTTGATATAACAAAAGAAAGAAAAAAACAATGAGTAAATAAATATGATGGATAAAAAATCCAAATACTAAATAATACTTTTTCCGTTTTTTTTTTAATTTCACACAAATTAAGAAAACAACTAATTTTTTTGTTTTATCGCTTAATTAATATATTATTTTGTTTGATATGAATAGTTAATAAAATAAAAAATAGGGATAAAATTGGAAAATATATTATAATCTGCATTAAAAATTGAAAAAAACAATTATTTTGAAAAAAATAAATAAATCTAGAACGATAAGTAAAACTAAATGGAGTGAGTACAAAAAAGTAAAAATTAGAAATTGTAGTATTTATAATATAATGTAGATTTATGGGTGGCTTTCGGTATCTCTGAGACTCTGACTGTACCAATAATGGAGAGCCGAGAGCTTATTATTATTGTACGTGTGTATACATCTTCTATAGAAAGATATGGTGAAGATTTTTTCTCAACCCCCAAAGAATATGTGGACTTCTTGATTAGGCCAACTTAAAGTTTTAATTCGAAGAAAAAAAAGGGTTTCAATTCGAAGATTTGATGTTAGTAAATTGACAGACCCAATGAGAGTCACGTGATCCGAGGGATTATCGATCTACGTGACTAAACTTGGTTTAGAAGGAATTCGACGTTAAGGAAAAATCTTGTTCATGGCTTTCCATGTGAGAGAAGAGGTTATTACTAGTGACAATTCCGATTTTTTTAAATTTAAATTTCTTCTGGAAAAAACGAAGAAGCCAATATGTATAGTAGAACTTTTGTTCAGCATGAATTGGGATATGAATGATCAGTATGCAAAATTAATGCATGGAGACAGGAAATTTATTTAATTTTTTGTACATGCACAATCTACTTCAGTTTAAGCTCAGTCCTTTGGTCATTCACTATCTTCATTTGTTTTTACAGACCCTCACTTTTTTTTTTTTTTTTGTATATTCTAGCTAGCCAAAGGCAGTCCTCTAAACAGTTTTAATATCTTGTTAATAGAATCAAATTTGAAGTTTTAACGCCCAGAAAAAGAAAACTTATACTATATCCATATCAATTGGTACAGACAGTACAGTACTTTCGTAAGTTGTTAACTTGTTTTAATTTAAATCGGTCCAGTATTGTCCTACATAGTTAGATATACATAGAGGCATATATGTTTGATGTAATAGTTAAATAAAAATGGATTAACTTCGAAAACTAAGTTTTAATAACGTAGATGCGGAAGATGGACTGCATGTTGTTGAGCTCGATCGTCGTGATATGCTTTTTTTTTTTTTTTCCCCCGGTAAGTGGCACATGGAGACTAGTCATTCTTTAAGACCCATAATGGCTTGGATTTTTTTGTTTTAATCACTTTTGTCTTACTATTTAATTAATCTCTTTATTTGCTAATCGCCTTTTCTTTCTTAAAACTCCCTTTTAGGAAAAAGACAAATTAAAAATTTATAAAAAAATACAAACGAAAACTTTTCCTTTGTATAGATTTATAGACGATATGCTGCTTTCTTTTTTCCACAGCCTAATTAAAATTATAAGACATACACAAATGTTTTGGTTTGTACTTTGTAGCAGTTTTTTAGATGTGCAACTGTCATTTTACTTATTTTATTTGTCGTCATTTCAACTTAAACGGTAACATTTTGCGGAGCATATTAGACCCCATCAAATTACAAAGTTACAGTTTTATTAACACAAACAACAAACACTTTCGTTTTGACTTCTCAAAGTGGTAAAGCTGTATTAGATTCCAACCGTTATCCGTTTTATATATGATCGCATATCGATATCTGTTGGATGTAATCATGTAATAGTTAACATAAAATTGGATTAAATTAAAAAATTTACCTATCTCTGAGCTAAATTTTCCGGCAAATTTTTAATAATATATATAGATGAAGAAGATGAACTGCATGTTGTTGAGTTGAGCTCGATCGTCGTGTTATGTTCTTTTTTTCCAGGTTAGTGGCACAAGGAGACTATTCTTTAAGACCATAATGACGTTGATCAAGGGTCAAATGTGTCATCACTTTGGTCTATATGTTTTAGGTGAAATTTTAACTAATCTCTTTATTTGCGAATTGCTTTTTTCTGCTGGCTTAAAGCTCTTCGATGAGCTTTGTGGATCGGATCTCATGTGAGTGTCATGTGACACATTCATCTTTAACTTATCCAAACTTTTTTCTCAAGGATAAAGACACAAAGGAAAAAGACAAATTAAAATTTATAAAAATACAAAAGAAAACTTTTCTTTTGCATAGATTTATAGACTAGCTAGATGCTGGCTTTTTTTCCACAGAGTTTGTCTTGCCTATGTTTGATCATTGTTTACTTTATCTAAATAGTCAAATTATAATTGAAAAAAAAATACATAAATTCTTGTTTTGTAGTCTTTCTATATGTGCAAATGTCATTTTCTTTACTAATTATCGAAAACCTTTACCTGATTTTTTTTGTCTGTATCTAAATATTAAACGGCATTGTTTTTATGGCTCAGACAAGTTGCACCTACCATGTGACTACGTGAGACACATTTGCTCAACACAACACTATGATTTTGATTTCTCAAAGTTAGAAGCATTGTTTTCATAATAACAATAAATTTATCTGTGAAGGTTGATACCTAAGACTATCTCCATTGCTAGTCTCTTACAAAAAAAATTGAAACACAAAATTATAATAATATCTAATTAGTAAAGTGTAAACATAAAATTATATTAATATTTAATTAATGAGCATTTGAGAGAGATTTTTTTGTGGATTTTTCAGATTTTTGAGATGATCCCCATTAATTAAATAATAATATAATTTTGTGTTTGATAGACTTTTGTGAGATACTCCCCAATGGAAATGCTATAAGAGACTTGGATCTAAGCTCTTTTGTTAGTTCTTTCTCAATATCCAGACTTAGTTTGATTTTGATGGTCTTGTAAATACATCTCGGCCAAGGCAGCAAACAATGCTGATCCAATGGGAAGAACATTCTCGTCGAGGAAGAAATAAGGCGAATGAACCGAATGCACAGACCCGATTTCTTCGTTTCTGATACCGATTCCTAAATAGTAACCGGGGATTCTCTGTTGATAGAAGGCAAAATCCTCACCGGCCATCACCTTCTGACCCGGTTTCACCTTCTCGGGTCCAACCAAGAGTTTCAAAACCTTTTCAGCATGCTCGTGTAGCTTGTGATCGTTCGCAGTTGCTGGATACATAGGATGATCTTCTTCATGCATGTCTATATACGCTTCGCATCTATGTATTTCAGCTTCTCCTTCAACCACCTGTCAGTAACATAGGATGATTTTTAACATTAGTGAATGTGTATCGTGGAAAAGATCTTGTGGGATATAGCAATGGTTATGAGATAAATAAGATCCATAAGATATTGGAAACCGAATTTTGGTTTCTTCTCTGCATTGTGGGATATTCAAAGGTTGTTTGTTGTGTACCTACCTCTTTAAACCTGTGCCTTAACCAGTTCATGCCATCGGTTGTAAGACTCCTCAACGTTCCCCCAAATTCTACATACGGCGGAATCACATCAAACTCAGAAGCTCCGCTTTTCATAAATGTAACAGACAGCACCTAAAACCCAAAAAAACAGGAAACTCTTAGCATCAGAAGACTTAGGTTTGGCCTAAACGACCGATGGGAAAAGTATACAACATACATAGCTCAACAGAGGATCTGCTTCTCTGGAGATTAGATGTTGCAATGCTAAGATGGTAGACGATGCAGCCAACACTGGATCAACACAAGAACGGGTCTCCGAAGAAGAAGAAGAAGCCGGTAATATTCCACTCATTCTTACACTGAAAGCGCTTGTGGCAGCCATAGCAGGACCCGAGATTGTGGATATTTCTCCTGTAGGTAAGCCAGTGTGAACATGCATCCCAAATATTGCTTCAGATTCACCCAAAGCACCCTCTTTAATCATCTGTAAAGCCCCAGCGCCACCTTCTTCTGCTGGTTGGAAAAGAAGCCTCACTGTTCCCTTTTTGATTAAGCAAGTAAAATTTCTCATTCACAAAAAAACCTTAAAACGACATAAAGAAGACTAAACCCTTTCTACAACCAAGCAAAACACAACTACAGCTGCAACACTCCTCCCGATCACACCGAAACGTTTCCAGTTACTAAGATTTTAGAACATGAACAATACAGACAATGCAAAAGAAAGATTCATCCTTTTGTAATTTAACACTACAGACAATTTCACAGATTTTGGAATATCAACACTACTACAGTATAGACGAAACAAGATTTATCCTTTTGTTGCCAACAACAAACGATTGTACATATATGGCCTATTATGTTCGCTTTTTCTAAGCTAAGTCCACAAATTCGCAGCACATTTACTCCAACCAAACCAGAGAAGAAAACGGAAAGCCTACATTGAGCTTATGTTTGCGTTTGCTAAAGCTAATCCTACAAACTCACAGCACATTTGCTTCAACCAAACCAGAGAATGAAAGAAAAAGCTTACATTGAGCTTATGTTTGCGTTTGCTAAAGCTAATCCTACAAACTCACAGCACATTTGCTTCAACCAAACCAGAGAATGAAAGAAAAAGCTTACATTGAGCTTATGTTTGCGTTTGCTAAGCAATTTGGCAGCTCCAAGGAGCATAGTGGTGTGTGAATCATGCCCACAAGCATGCATTTTGCCGTCGATTCTGCTCTTATGATCCCACTCAACCAGTTCCTGCATCGCAGCGATTCAATCTATAGAAATCTGACAAATCCAGAGAAATTCAAAAAAAAAAAAAAATCAAAAGACAATAAGAAAATCGAGTTTACTTGCAAGGCGAGAGCGTCCATGTCGGCCCGGAGAGCGACAACCGGAGGAGAACCCGACCCGATTTGAGCTACGATTCCGGTTCTCGCGACCGGGTAAGAGTAGGAAACACCCAATCCGTCAAGCTCGCGGCGAATCAGGGCACTGGTTTCGTGTAACTCGTAAAGGAGTTCTGGGTTTTCGTGGATTTGTCTTCTCACGGAGACCAACCACTCTTTATCACCCTGAGCTTCGTTTAGCAGTTGACGCGGATACTCTTCATCTCCATGGACGTAAGCGATGACAAGCAGCAGCAGAAGCAGAAGAAGAAGCGTAGATTGTGCAATCGAGCAATAACCCATCTCGAAATTGGGATCACACAACAAAGCCCTTAAAGAAGCTACGATCGGGAAATGCCGTAATCAGGATTTGAAAGTAGACGACTTTAGCAATACACCAATAGAAAGCTTTCGTTTTTTGGTAGAGAGAGCGCCTGTGAGGACATTTTTTACTTGAACGCTCTCAAACTTTTTATTTTTTATTAGTCTTTTGTTATTAATAAAATCCAAAATCATTATAATATATATGTCTGTGTATTGGTTTGCTCTCACTTGCTCTGTAATCTGATCTTCAATATAAAATTTGGATCTTCGTTTGAATGGTTTCATGAAGAAAGAGAGGGGGTAAAAAGAGAGAATCTTGGTGTCAATTAGAGAGCCATGAGTTCCTTAACCTATACGAAAGGGCTAACAAGGAAGAATCCAGTGAGGCTGAGATTAACCTAAAACCAAAAACCATCAAAAGACTTCAAATTTCGGCTTGCAACAATCACATGTACGGCCTATCGGACACTGCAAGAGAGATGGGACCAAGCGTATCATCGCCTTCCACAGACGCCAGAACGAAAATTTCGTTTCCTCTTTTCTCTGGACTCTCCGTAAAATGACGTTCCAACACCACAAACCGCACAACGACACCAACGTCTATCTTGGTAAGATCATCTTTCTGAAAATACGGCGTCTCCTCCTCCGACTTTGGCGGGACAAGATGGTAATCCGGCATCTTCCGCCACGAGAGGTATGCGTATCTGAGAGGGCCCGACGCGATCAGAACTCCTGTAGCCAATACTTTTTTAACAACGCCTTGCAAGATATCTCCTCTCGCAGGCAAGAACGTGCGGCATGTGAAGGAGACCGGGAACGTGAGGACGTCTTCTTGATTGTTGTTCTTGCTGTCACCGATGCTTTCTAGGGCGGTGATGCCGAGATAGAACCCGTGTTCCTTGGATGCTTTCTCGTGGACCAGATCTTGGAGTAGCCTGCTTAGGATATGGTGGTGTGGTGACGACGATTGGCCCTTCATGAGTTTGGCACATACAGCCACGTCCCGAACCATTTCTACTTCTGAAAACATTCGCTTCATCTCTCTCACCTGAGGAAAGTACAGGAGGATTCTAAGTTAAAGGATGAATCATATCACAAGAAAGAGACTTTTGTGTGTTTGGTACATACAAACCGCAACCCAAAAGGTCAAAGCGAGCCCTGAAGTATAAATGAGAACCATAAAGCTACTCAATAACTCGCGTAGCCTCACAAATTCCATCTGACTAATGAAGACTATCAAGCAGTAAAAGACTAAAAGTGCAGGTCATTTGTAGTTAGAGCATTTAACCTTATATGTGACCTGCATAAGAGCTACTGATCAGCTCAATTCTAAGATTGGAGCAAAGGAATCAACCAAAAGAAGAAACTGAAAGCAAAGTACTCAGAAAAGAACTGCTAATTTACATTAAAACCAAAAAAAAGTAAGTGAAACTGCAGCAACAAGACCAACTAGCGACAGAAACATATGTAAAATGATTAAGAAATCATCTCTTTTTGATTGATAAACAACAAATTGGCGGAGAATAATGCCAATTCAGACAAACGACCATCGAAAACGCTATAACAGTAAATGAAACACAACGTTCGGCCCCACTATCGAAAAATTCAAAGTCTGGATTTTTTTGTTTCCCTCTTTTTCCTTTTTTCTAAACCCATATCAAATCGATTCCCTTTCTCACTACAAAATTTCCCCTTTTTTTTTTAGCTCGCGCTTCATAATATACAATTATTACAGACCAGTTTATCATCAGAGTGTTTACAAGTTCCAGTTTCATTACCTAGAAAGAACAAAAAACGATCGTCGAACAATATAATCTTCAACCAAACAAAAGGGGAATTTTGAAAAAGAATTGATGGCGAAAATCTAACCTTGAAAAGAAAACTCGATATCTCACAGAGGAAAGGAGCCAAAAGGGTCGTACGGAAGAGATTTCTTCTCTCTGCATAACGGGGACTTCTAATAGCACAGTATACGATGGGTTGTTCTTAGACGTGTATGTTAGCCACACTCTCACTAATGGTTTATGTTATGATGCGCAGTTTTGGGGCATGTTTGTTAAAATAATGTTCTTGGCCCGGTTACGAAAGACCACGTATCCAAACAACCCAGAAGATTTTAAATTGTATCTTATACAAAATCTATGTATGTGAAACCTCAAGATACCCCAATAGATTAAAAAAAAAAGGAAATCATTTTCATAATATGATTAGTACCCCAAAACATTTGGGTTTCACGTAACATATGAAATTCGGAGTTGTGAATAACTTTTGTTAATTTCAGTTCTTATCTAACAATCTTTCTACAGTCTACAGACGTATGCTTTTTTTTTTAAATTGCTTATTTGCAAAAAACAAAAACAAAACAAAACAAAAAAAATGAAGAAAGAAAAAAAGTGTTGCAAAGCTGCTTCTCAAATTAAATCTCTACTGAAACATTTTATTTTACATGAAGCTTCCATATTTGGTTTACATGTTTTGTACACAGTATAACGTATAAGACCTTTGTGTCCTTTCTCTCTTCTTCCCCCAACGCAGAAACCGCAGGGTGAGAGCGGTCAAGGCGGTCCAAGTCTCAAGCTTCCTGACCAATGGTGGTGACAGAGCAAAGTCTTGATTCTGCTCTTTAAGGGGACACAGAAAAAACTCTGAGGTCTCTTAAATGGAAGAAGCTAAAGGTTTGTTGTTGAGTGTTTTGTCATGAAACCAATTGAGAGCAAGGCATTCTTATGGGAGAGAACACAACCGTTAGCCTCGCGTGATCTGAGAGAGAGTAATTTTCTGGCCAAATCCCTTTTTCCACTTCAGGAGGAAACAAAACTGCGTTCTTGACGCTAAATCCAACGGTTTGTTCCTGGTTACCTTTTGCTTCTTTGTCCTCTGCATCTCTCTGCTCTGACCAGGTTTGGTTCCAGATTCTTTGCTGCAATGAGTTACAATAACCAATTAAGCAACATGTGTGCTTTTTTCAAGAGAAAGAGTTAAGAGGTTCTGTTCCTAGAGATGGTCAATGGGTGATTATGCTCAGCTACTGTAACTCAAACGTTAGCTTATGAGTTATCATGAACAAGTTTTAGAGAGAAGAGGAGTATCATGAAGAAACGTTACCTGAAACTCCTTGTAATCTAGAAGACCGTTTCCATCAGTGTCAGCTTGAATCCACAGATCTTTAATCTCTTTCGTGGTGAGTCCATTGCAATGACCCGTTAGATTGAGCTGTATAGGAATGATTACAAATTGAGAAAACTCTGGTGAACATTCAGGCACTCATAGGAATGACTGAATTGCGTTACAGTTTCTATATACCTGCCGAAGAGTCTCACAGAATCCCATGAATGTAATGTGGTCACCATCATTGTCGGTTTTCAGAAAGGCAAAAGCATCTTCAGCTGTTAGTGAAGCTCTTCTCAGTAGATACTGCAAACCAAAATGCTCATATGTTACAGAAGAAGCAAGAAAATAATACTGTCCCAGGAAATCATTTAGACAAGAATTCTGAACCAGGAGACGTTCTTCTTCATTAGTATCCTCTAATTCAATGTTAAACCCGTTTCATGATCAACAAGTAATTCCCTTTTTGTATAATTAAGAAGATGTAACACGTGAAATGCACCAAGAGATGAAAACTTGTGAGCGTCTCACCCTGAACATGCCAAACACAGCCTCACTCCAACTTGTTTTCAGAAGCTTTCTATACCGATTTGGATTTAGAAGCCATATGAAATCGACAGCGCATATGTTACCCCGGTGATTCCGGTGGCTTACCCACTGTAAAACCAAAAGAATGACAACAGTTTCAGAATCCTGACCGCCAATTCAAAACATCAGAAAAATCTACAGCATACCCAAAAGTATTCTCCATATGAAGAAAGACAGTGACCTTGTGAGCATCTGAGTCTGTGTACCGGTGAGCAGTGTCGTAAGACGACACAAAACCCTGTGACCTGAGAAACTTGTAGACATGTCCTCGCTTACTTCCGTTCCAATCTCTGCCACAACGACAACAGTTTAGAAACGAGCAGAAAATTTTTACTACAGTTCATGAAAATGTAAAATCCAGACAAAGTAGTTACCCGCAAAGTATAATGGGCATGGGACTGAGATTGACTTCTTTCTGATACGATTCTACATACTGAAGAATCTTATATACCTGTCAAAACAAAATCTTGTTTAGAAAAAACTAAAATCACTAAAAAATTACGTGCACAGTACAAAGATTTAAGATATGGGGAATTCTCACCTGCTGCAATCTAACTATGGACAGTGTTGAATCATGGGGAAAGAGCAAATGAGTGTTGACGATCAAAACTTCTTGATGAGCATCGTACTGAGAGTAAGGAGGAACTAGTTCTACGTGTAGCAACTGCGCGACTGTCACCACAGTCGTTGAAGAGCAAATCCCTCGAGTTCACAACTCTGAAATAGTCCTTATGAACAGCCGTAAGCAAGCCTAATCACCAATTCACAAGATAGAAGAACACACACATTGAAACATCTTTTGGTTTCCATGAACAGAGCAACATCAAGAAGCCAAGAAAGATTCACAAAAATGTAAGGAAACATCAAGATTTTAGAAACTTTTTACCATCTCCACGATTGTTGGTACGGCCAAGCTTGTAACTGAGATAACCAGCGTCTCCGAGTCTCTTCTCGTACAAATTAACAAGCTCTTCGTTGCCTACCCAAAACTCCTAAAATCAACCATCAAAATAAAGAACACACAAGTCAAGAAACAATTCGGCATTGTAAAATCTATGAGCATCATGAGGAAATTCGTCGAACAACCTGCAAACATATGATCGAGGAACTCTCGTACAACAACCAATCGAGGATTCTGTGATTCCTTCCCAGCCAATACGCTCGATTATCGCTATCGCGAAGACTTTGATCCTGCATTTCATCACCACCAAACATATATACATATAATTATATAAACACACAAAAACCCAAATTAACGAGAATCAAAGCGTTTTGATTTGATGAGAAGGAAAAAAAATCCTTTTGAGAGAGGCGTTTGTAGATCGGAGCGAGGATGTTGAAAGTAGTACAGGAGATACAAGGTTGCTGGTGCTGGTCTCTAATGGAGGAAGAGATCGCATAGCTTCCTATCTTCGATATTCTCCCTTTCATGTCTCTAAACCGCCGGGGAAAATATTACAGAGAGAAAACAAAAAAAAACAAAATCTCCGGCGGTAAAAATCAAAAGAAGGAGAGAAGAGAGGGAAACAAAAAAAAAAAAAAAAAAAGAAGCAAAATTTGATTTGATAAAAGTCAGTGTTAACTAAAATCACCCCTGAACTTCCTCTGATTCTCGCCTTTCGTTTATTTTTTTTCTTATTATCGATCGAAACCCAAAAACAAATTACAAAAAAAAAAAAAAAAAAAAAAA